>JASDQU010014296.1:0-19135 GCA_032191745.1 Picea mariana
TCTAATGGACAACAACTGTGCATCTAGTAGTGTATCTTCCAAACTAGTAGGCTCTTCTCCATGTTCCAACCTTGAAAAGTGGTCGGGACCTTTGTTCATTCTTCCTGACTTAACCACAATCTAAAAATCATATTCCTGAAATAGTAGAATCCATCTGCATATTCTTCCCCCCCAACACTGGCTTTTTGACTAGGTATTTCAGTGCAGAGTGATCCGTAAACATTTTAAAGTGTGCTCCCAACAAGTAGTGGCAAAACTTCTGCAGCGCATACACCATGGCTAACCCTTCTCTCTCAGTGGTGGTGTAATTAATTTCAGCTGTTGATATATTCCTGCTAGCAAAGGCTAACGGGTGGTAAATGTCTCTAGTTCCCAATTGTGCTAACACAATTCCTAATGAAATAGAAGATGTATCAACATGCACATGAAATTCCTTTCTCCAATCTGGGAAAACCAAAATAGGCGCAGTAACCATTTTCTATTTCAGTGTGTCGAAGCTCTGTTGGCATTCTTCTGTCCAATTAAACTAACATTCTTTCTTCAAACTATTCTCCATAGGTGTTGTCATCTGTGCATAGCCTTTAATGAACTTCCTGTAATATCCAGTGAGTCCCAGCGCAATGCACATCTGTTTGACTGAAGTAGGAGGGGGAAGATCAACTATAATGGAAATTTTATATGGGTCTACCAACAGTCCCTGCTTACACACAATATGACCTAACAACACTCCAAATAGTGAGAAAAAGATGCAATTCTTCAGGTTCAAGGCAATCTGACACTTCCTGCACTTATCCAACATTAGTATTAAACATTCAATATGATTTTGTAAAAAGCTAAAAACAGTCCAATCATCAAAATATGCTTCCAGAAATTTATGTAAAAACTCCTTGAACACTTCGACCACCACCCTGGAAAAGATGGTTGGGGCATTCTTCAATCCAAATGACATCATTGTATATTGGTAGGATCCCCATTATTTTGCAAATGTGGTCTTATGGCGATATTCCTTGGCAATCCGTATCTAATGGTATCTTGAAAATCCATCTGTAAAAGAATATACCACCTGTCCTCCTACATTATCTAACACTTTGTCATTGAATGGCATAGGGAATGGGTCATGCAAACAGACATCGTTCAACTTCCTGAGATCTACATAGATCCTGATCTCTCCTGTCTTTTTGTCTTGTACCACCATAGGTCTAATCCACTCTGACTCTTCAACAGGTTCTATGATTCCTGCTTCCAACATTCTGTCAAGTTCAATCTTCACTTTCTCCTTATATTTAGGGTTCAATATGTAGGGTCTCTATTTGAATGTCCTTGAATTTGGTTTCAAATGGATCCTCATCTCTCCCATGGGTCCTTTAATGCTCTTCATATCAGTGAACTTGGTTGGAAACAAGTCTTGATATTCATGCAGTAATTATGTGATCTTATCAATAGTGGCGACATCGCAATAATCTCCAACATTTTCAAGATTTGGTGTTTGCTCTGTTCCAATATTGACTCTTTTGATATTGATCAACTGTTCAATGAAATATAGTTCAACTCCTGTTCCTTCTATGTCTCTTTGGATTTCTGTTTCGACGATGTTCACCTTCCTAGGATCATCATCTTCGTCAGCATTGATATTGTAACAACCTTGCAATTTCTGGAGAGGCGCAGTCCAATCGTCCTCTTCTTGTTCAAAAGTGAGGCTAGGTGCCTCCTCAAATAATTTCTGTCTTACGCTATGTAACGCTTGATCCACTATATGATATTGGATTTCAAACAAAAAGGTAATTACAAAGTTATGAGTCATACCTTCCCAATCTGCAGTGACGAGGCACAGTTTTGCTTGTAGGTACCAATTGATAGGGGTTGTGTCCAGTGTGTTGATGAATTTTTGCACCCACTACTCTTGAGTAATTCTTCTCTAGGATTCCTCGCAACGTCGCACAGGGTCCTTCAGATAGCTTTGACTTATGTACCTAACTTCGTAGCCTTCTACTTGCTTTGAAAACCATTCTATCGTCAAAGTGCGACATTGTATCCAGACTATAATGTTTTTTTTGTGTGTCCCCCACCATCTTGTTGGGGTTTCTTTCAGGGCTTCATCCATTGCCAACAATATTTTTGTATTGGTACAATTTCTTCAAATTCCAACAAGAAATCTTCTAAATGATTTAGACCATCGAAGGTGGGCAAGTTACTTACTGTTGTGTCAATCCAATGAACTTCTCTGGTTAATCTAGCACATCTCCTTGTAGATACTTCATACATTTTGTTCTGCCAGTTCTCCAGTGCTTCTTGTGAATCTTCTTGTGAATCTTCTTATGAATCTGATGAACATGCGTTGTCACTTCGCCATCTTAGGTTCCCATTTGCTGTAGGATTAATGTAATCCTTTTGTCTGGTTGTTAATTTGTATATGTTTTCTAGTTCATATGCACGGTCTTCTTCTCTTATGGGTTCGGTGTATCTCTGACCTTCGTCGGCATCCAAAGGTGCAATGACCCTAAGGCCATCTCCTTCAAACGTCATTCTTCTTTTATTTAAATCAACCACAGTGAAATGATTGAAAGCCTAATAAATTCCTAATAGCGCAAGGTAAGGACAACTATCATCAACAATCTCAATCACCTTGAAGTATGCAAACATCCTTACTTCATCGATGTCCACAGGGACATGTTCCAATCTTCCAAAGGGGCTTACATATTGCTGATTATCCATCCTAAGCCTGATAGGGGAATATATCAACTTAGGTTTTCCCATCAGTGCCCAGGTATTCTTCATCATGACATTGACCTCTGACCCTAAGTCGAGGACTACATAGTCTATATCATACTCTGCAATTTGATAATTCAGGTGTAGTTCCTTATTTGTCCTTCTATTTTTAGAGACTTGGTGTACTTCCCTATTCAACAAAGAATCTATCTTTCCTAACTCGTACTTTCTTATTAAATTTTGTACCTCTTGTACAATGATTTCATCCTGAATCAACTTAATACAAGTATATAAGAATAACATGAACTTCCTTACCTCTTTTTCTTCTTCTGGCAGAGAAGACTAGTTGAGTTCCAGAGGCATTCCACATTCTCTTACTTCTGGTTGTGTCTTCGATGAAGATCCTTGGTCTCTCTTGAATTCTTTTCTTGGTTCCTCAAATATTTTTTTTTCTTTATTTGCATGAAAAACTTGTGTCTTCTCTATAGCTTTCCTGACTCCCGATTCTTCTTTAGTATTTCCTTGGGTGACTCTATCTTCTCCTGTAACAATGCCTCCTCTAGTGATAATAGCGACTCTAGGGTCCTCTCCGCGAGGTTCAACGTATATCAGTTTCACTTGCGGGTTCTGCTGAGGTCCTCGTCTCTCTTGAAGTTTGGCTAGTAGCACAGGAAAATCTTCGATAACATGTTCGAATGAGTTGTAGTAGCTGCAAGTGGTACAAGGGTTATGATAGTCCCTTGCTAAGTGTCCTGGTTGCACGCAGTTGTAACAAATGATCTATCCTCAACCTCAACCCATACCTCCTCCTCTTCCTCTTCCTCTGAATCCATCGTGAGGGTTGAAGTTTCCTCTTCCTGGAGAATTATACTGTGCAGTGATTCCTTCTTGCCGTACTTCACATTGAATTTTGTATATATCCCTCAAAATTTCATGCATGAGGTCATAATCCCTACAATCTCTGTCATCGTGTCCTACCGACTTACAGAATGTGCAATACAGATTTGTGGGTGTCTGGACATATTTTTGCAGATAGTAACATTCACCAGGGCAATGTCGATTTATACATACCTTGCACCAGGGTAGGGTAACTTGCTTCAAAGGGCTCGAAGATCCAGAAGCCAAGTATTCATGAAATAAGGGATAGTGTTCCTTGTCATGGCCTTATAATTTTCATCTGATACACTAGACGTCTTCTCTTTTAAATTTTCCCTTGCCTTTCTTCATATCTTTGACCTGTATAGATAAGCTAGTCAGCTGACTCAAGATTTGACTCATACCTGAGCTGGATACTCCCATCAGGGTTGATTCTAACTTCATGGCGATCTCCAACGCCTCAGCCTGCGAAGCAATATTCTGTTGCATCAGAAGAACTCTGATGTGAGGTAAGAGGGAAAAAATGAACCATTCATTGTTCTTCTCATCTGGGATTTGGAAACTCAAATGGCCTGTCAAGGTCTTAAATCTTTGATCAAACTCCCACACAGGTTCAACTATTCTCTGCTTGATTTCTTTTAGATCTGTAATGCACTGCGACTCTGACTTAGGTTTCTTGAATTCAAAAATTAGCACAGTCTTAATGACATTCAGTGGTTTCAATGCAGCTCCTTGGAAAAATTTCATGTACCATCTTAGTGCATGATCTCTTAGGGTAGTACTGAGCTGATATGAACTCATTTAACAGCTTTGTCGGTGATATTCTTAATACTCCATACAGCTTCACATAAAAACCAGTGTTGATCAAGATCTTCAGATCCATCTCCTCTAAAGGTGGGTAACCTCATCTCATCTGGCATAGATCTTCCTAGGTTTCCTAACAAAGTATGTGGTGGACTATTAGTGGCAGTGCTCAGAGCTCTCTGGTGATGCTGATTACTCTGATTTCTTAATGTTGTTGAAACAATACGAGGAATAACAGTGCTTACTTCAATAGTCGACGTGGTTCCTGAAGTTTCTGGCTCTTCTCGGCAAGGTTCTTCAGCTTTCCCTTCCTCTGCCCTAGTAGATTCTAAATTCTCTTTGTCTTTCAAATATACCTCTTCTCCACTGTAGAAACCCTCTTCCCTATAGTTCTTCTTAAATAGGTTCACAAGAGGGACTTCTCTAAACTCTCTCCCACTGCACGTATGTCCAACCTCTGTGTCGTTGTTGTTGTCCAAGTTATTGAACATTAGCCTTTTCCAATCCGACCAACTACTGTATCTTCAATATGTTCTTCTCATGCAATAACATCTTGATCTTCAACTTCAAAAAGTGTAGAAATTTTCCTCTGGGTCCCTTAAAGAAATACCTCTCAGCCTAGCTATATGACTCTACTCTGTCAACAACAAACTCGGTGATATACCCTCCAATGGTACTATCAAACCAGTGATCTACTTCTCTTGTCACGACATTATCAACTCTCTTGACCTTCTTGATCAGTGTCGATGTCCAAACCACAGGTGGTATAGATCTAATCTCAAATTGGGTGTATGCTAACCTAGCTAGCCACTCATATAACTCCTGATGAATTCCTCCAAAGAAAATCTCTTGTATATCATTAAAGATATATCTTCCCAACCAATCCTATGTACTAAGATTAGGGTTCTTGTTCTGGGCTTCAACGAAGTCCTTTTATTGATCCTCTATCCACTTCTGAATCTTTGTCTTCGATGGAAACCACCTTGGCATTCTCTCAAGAAGATTCTTGTCCCGGCAACGAAACCATTTGTTGGCACAGGAGCAGACCCGGGGTTCAACTCCTAGAGTGCACCAACAAGCCCTAACTACTGGCCCTTTTGGCAACACCTACGAGGCAGGTGCAATCTCACCTAAAGTAGCTATGGGGGGTTGCAGGACAGATATGTCTACAACCAAGGGAATACAAAGTGGATCCAATATAAGAACAACACAGCATCCAAATATCAATTTCCATCTTAGGTCTACTTCGCAGAACTATCTGTCAGATCTAACACAATAATTTAATAACAGTATATCCATAAACAAGAGAACACAACATCAATCACACACAACACAAGGATGTACGTGGTTCACCCTCTCCCTAGGGATACATCCACAAAACTATGCTTTATATTTAAGATGAAAACATACAGTTCTTGTCTGTGCTCTTAGCTAGCAGATCCTCTCTCTTCTATCTTCTCTCAGTCCTCCTTGCGCACCCAGCTGAAGATCTTACAATACAGAAGGCCCTCTCACACAGTAGTACTCACTCAATCACATAATAACAATGAAATCTCAACCAAATTAGCACCAACCCATCCCAGGTCCTTAGAGCTTTATTTATACATTACAATAGCTCTCAGACATCCTTAGGTTGAAACCTAAGTGTCAAAACCCTAGATACCAAAACCCTAGGTGTCTAAAACCCTAGGTCAACTTGACCCGTGTTTTCAGGGCTTTGCCAACCTGTCTTTCCTTCCTTCTTGCAGAGTGCTCCAAAGCATCCGATGGTGGATTTTTTCACTTGCTGAGTTGTCCACGATCCATCTTCCTTTTTGATATGTCCATCCTTGATCTCCTCATCCAATGGCTTGATTTCTCTTACTTCACACCATCTTTTTTTCTCTTCTGCTCACTTCGACCCAGTATTAGTCACCGTGTCTTCCGCGCGGTTCACATTCCGTCTTTTCTTCCTTAATCTTCACTTACTTCCATACCCAAGGGCCAACATGAGGCTATACCATACCCTTAGCTGTACTACCCGACTACCCAGGTACTAGAGAGTATCTTCATGAGTGTTTTTCTCGGTGGCACTATAGCAGTTAGGCAGCCAATCGATTTATCTTTGGATGGCTTCAAGAGATGTAGGTTGATCCGTATACAGGTGTTGTCTGATGCACTACTACATGAAGGGGTACCAACAAGGGTTACAAGGGTGGCCAATAGATGTGTGCTTAAGTACCACTTGCATTTCATGCATGTATGAATCCCCGATCGTGGGTTTATGTGCGTAATGACAAATATTTGTAGCTTAAAGACGTCAGAATATGTCTCTACCCTGAAAATTTTAACCCACAATTTTCTGTCGAGGAAGGTGCTCTGATACCACTTGTAATATTCCAGATAGAAAATAATATGTAGAACAAAAATAATTAGTTATAAATGGAACATAACCAATTATATAACCAAAACAACATCACAATAATACCAAAATAATACCAGAATAACACCAGAAAGAGAAATTTGATTACTGAGAGCAATGTTCACTTGCCTCTTCAAGGGGGAAACCTCCAATAGAGCAGAACTCTATTACAATAATATCCAAGACAAAACTTCTCATACCCTCTATTCCTATTTACACTAAATCCATCTATCCAAAAGAACAATCTAGAGGAATATCCTTCTAGAAGCAGAAGCTTCTATTAGGTCTTCTTACGTTTGACCTATTCCTCCTTATTGCTAGGCCTTATTAATATTGACCTTTATTACATGGAAATATATTATTCTACCCATTTGAGGGGTTAGGTAGGTTAGGTCCCTAACACTATGATGATAAGAAATGAAGCAGAGAAAAGAAGTTATGCAAATACTATCAAGGGTTCCATCAAGAAAGATGAATGCAAACCTCCAAAGGAGGAAACACAAAAACTAGAAATAAAGAATAATAAAGAAGAATATCGTGCATTGTTGGAAGCATGCCAAGAGGAAAGAAAGGCGATTTTGGGAAAGAAGGCATGCACGAGGAAAGCAAGAACTGGAAGGAAGAGCAACATGCACGCATGCATGGAAGACCTAACGACATTAGGGTTAGGATTTTTGCTATGTATTGTAATGGCTGAAGAGCCAAAAACGTATAAATATAGATAACTAGGTCTCATAGAGGGGTTGGTTGGTTAATATAGAGAGATGAATATGAAGAAATAGATGCTATGTAATATTTTGCTGTATGACCTAATTTTGTAAGTTGCGGGGCTAGAGAGGACTGAGGAGGGTAGATCTTGAAGGTTAGGTCACAGGCTGAGGAGCTTGGTGCGATCTAGTCCACCTCATAATAGATATCAACCAAAGTGAGACAAGTTGTAAATCACGCGGCGCTACAGTGTAAGAATTACTATAATAAAAGAGCTAAGAGACAGATATTTGTGGACGTAGCCCAGGACGGGGTGAACCATGGTAAAAACTTTGTTATGTGATTGAATGCATGTGTTTCTTTATTGTCTTCAGTAGTTATTTATATGATAAATGAATGAGTTATTATATTTCCTGCATAATCGTAATGACTGTGTATTGCGTTAATAATTTATAATAGAACTCTCATCGTATAGTTCTCAGATTCTCCACTCAATCCTAGGCTGAAAACACATGAGTATTGTAGCCACCCATTAAGACTATCTCAGGTGAGACAACACAGTGCACCCTATGTGTTGCGTTTCCTTTTGGTTTACCAGGAGGGCCGATAGTTTTAGAGGCTTTTTTGGAACCCCAAACAGACATGAACCTTGGGTCACTCAATACAAACTCAGATAGGATATATCAGTAACCAACAAATGGTTTCATTGCCGTTGGTAGGAACAATAGAGGATAGAGTAGATGAGATCTGTTAAACGATACAAAATATCTATGGGAGGCAGAGAAAGAGAATACTAAAGCAAAGAAGAAAACAATGAGCCACTATAAGGGGATGTTGAGACCGTGGAATCACACAAAAGTACAGATCAAAATCTGGCTAAGGACAAAAGAGATGGAGTTTGCACAGAAAGATAACATAAACCCTAGAGTAACACCCTGCAAATATCTTGAGAAATACATGTTTATTGATTTGCATGAGTGGATACTAAGGTTGAAGGATAACCACGCAACTAATTGATTCCGACAGTTAGAGTGGACCCCAGTACAAATTGAGCAGTTACATCAGGTGAACAACAAATTCACCCGTGCACTAGATTTTTGGCTTGACAATATTGTCGTAGGCTTTACAACAGAGTTTGCGGTAGATACTATGAAGTCATACAATGCAGCAGAGCAAGAGTTTCTACGTGAACCTAGAGGAAGGTACATTAGATCATTGTATACTTATATTAAGATATTGCTATACAACAAAGGTATAATGAATATGGAGTTAGACAAATAAACTTTCCTGCGTGCATAGGGGAAGGGGGGAAGCACTGATAGAAAGAGGAGAAATGGAGGGAGGAAAGGATAAGGGAAAGAAGGAGGAAACCTTGGACCCAATCATGATGGATGACGACCAGATCAAGCGGATCATGGCGATAACTAGAAAGATGCGTAACAGAGTACCCTACCAATACAAGGTGAATACCAAGAAGAGAGCCATAGCCACGAGGGAAGGCTTGGCAAGCGATGAGGAAGAGGTAGATGATCTCTGGGCTGTGGAGCAGATTGAGGAAATTTTGCGCGCAACATATGAGAGGAAGATGAGAGGTCCAAGAATGAGAAGATAAGGAACCAATCCTATCCATATTAATGTTAGTGTGGAACCCATAAACCCATGTGTGACTAATACACCAAAGAGAACACTATCATTCAGACAACTGAATTTCAGGAGAAGAAAGACAACAGGAAGTACATCTATACAAGGAACAACAATTGGAGGAGCCAGTTCAGGGAGCACTAGTCAAGTATCTACACTGCACAAAAGTAGTAGTTCAATGTTTAGAATGGCAGGACATGATCCCAGCATCAGGTTACCAGAATTTAAAGGAGAAGTGTCGGAGGAACCATAAAAACATTTGTTCATCTATGAGAAGATTTGGGAAGCAAAACAGATCACAGACGAAGATACTAAACTGGCACAACTAGCGATTACACTAAGGGATCATGAACTGTATTGTTATAATAGTTTAGCTACAAACAATCCACCAGGGGCAACCAAAACAATTACATACATCGAGAAATTGTCGATAAACGAGTTCCAGAAGCCAAGTTCAGAAAATCAGTACATGAACAAGATGATCAAAATTAGACAAAAATCGGGAGAATCCGTATGGGATATTGACTAGAGATTCAAGCAACTGAAGGGAAAGTTTAAATATCTCATGACTGATATGAAGCATAGGAACCTATTCATCAATTCACTACTACCACGCTTAAAATACTCACTGTGACAACAAAAGTTTCAGACATAGGTAGAGGCTCTGCAGGGATCCCTGCAGCTGGAATAAAACCAACACCAACAGACCGATCCAACCATCGAATAACTGAAGGAGGATTTGAAGAACTTAACATTCCATATAAACCATAATAAAAGAAAGGACAAACGAGAAGCCATTTGGTGTACTACATGAAGGACGAAAGGACACCACAAGAACGAATGTCCAACATTCAGGCAGTATATGGCAGCAGGAATGCCAAATCCATTACCAACAAGAGGACTATGGTGAAAAATTTGTAAGAAACTAGGCCATGATCCATATCACTGCCCAATGATGTAGAAATACTAGACAGTCCCAAAGAGTTCATATTGAAACTTTTGCAAGTTAGTGGGCCACAATGACAAATATTGTAGAAATATGGATTTTATGCGAGAAAGGACATCAGATGCATATAGAATGCAGGCATAAATGATGAATGGGAAAGCCTCACCATAATTTAACCAAGTTATAGTCCCATACAACACTGTGCAACAATAGTAGAATACTGCGCAACAACCATATAATACCAAGCAGCCATAGTACAAAATAGCGCAACCTTAGTACAATACCGCATAGTATAATCAGGTGCCTCAGTATAATGCGCCGAGAGGAGATCGAGTGGGCTATAGAGGTGGAGGACGAGCAAGAGGAGGTTTTTGAAGAGGTAGAGGACTAGTGGCATGTCACAATTTACAACAACCGGGACATTATGCAAGGGAATGTCCACTTCCACCAGCAACTTGTATGTATTGTCGCGCATCGAACCACGATACGGAAGAATGTTCGTCATTATTAGTAAATATTCAGGAAAAGAGGAACCAAAACAACCAGAATGTTCAGTGGGTTTAAGCCAAAGCAAGGGATGAAGGATGAAACATCAACATATTTACCCATGGAGGAGATAAAATAGGAAACGATGCAGTCCGACAAGAGCCAGTACAACACCAGTGGGTAAAGAAGAACGTCGAACAAAGGAAGCGGTTTGACGCACAGAATGAGAAGGAGATATTTAAGCAAGCCAGAAAATAATTTCAGAAGGACGACATTGCGTCAAATTCAACTATGTAGCAAAGAAAGGAATCACCAGAGTACGAGATGCCTCCGTTATTGGATCGTACCAATGAAATGAAACCCATGGGACAAGGAAGTACAATCAAAGGTTTTTTGCAATCATGTGTAAAAGTATTGAATGATCCATCATCTGTTAAAATATTTCAAAACATATTAGAAATATGTAGTATAGAGATTGTTTCCACAAGGGTAGTCCCAAGGTTCAACGCTTCAACAACGCACCAACAAAACCCTAACTACCGGCCCTTTCGACAACACCTGTGAAGCAGATGAAGTCTCACCCAAGGTAGAGGTAGGGGTGGTTACAGGACTCAAGTGTCTACATCCTAGCTGGGACACATATCTGTGATCATAGTACTTAACATAGCACTTAGCAGTTAACATTCATTAATATTTAACTCTTATCCAGTTCGCATGAGAAAACCCTAATTACATAAAAATGCAGTATTCAACAAGATCTAACACATCCAAGCACTTAGCATATAGAAATAGATCAGACCTAGAATTCATTCACATCACTAAGAACTAAGATACTATATCTAATGCATATAACATATACTTCTACACTAAACATAACTCACATAACAACCATAATGCACAAAGAAACCACAACACAGGATATACGTGGTTCACCCCCAGCGTGGGGCTACGTCCACCAAATCTTCTTCTCTTTATTATCTTCTTTCAATGCACAGAGCCACAAGACCCACTCCATATAGGACAAGAGATCTGTGCGCACCTCGCCAGATCCTCCTTCCCCGAGTTAGGTCACAACACAAATCCTTCTTACATAGTCTGCACACCAGCTTCTTACAATCACTTGCACTTAGCTCTGCAAGTATTAACACATAGTATGCACAAAGCCTCTATCTCCACACTAAGCCACAAATATTCACTACTACTCTTTTCTTACATCACCTAAATGTCTATTTATACATTGCAAATGGGTCCTAAACATGGGTAAACCCATGGGTTGATATCCCATACCCTTTATATAAACCCGAAACTCCCACAAAAGGGGGCGATATCCCATGATCTCTGCTTCGCCTTGCACTCTGCCTTCGACCAGTCTGTCGAAGTCCCAAAAATGGTCAAACATGACCAAGGTTCTCCAACACTTTGTCAAGGGCCAACAGGCCCCCAACACTCACCTGTGACTCATCCCGAGTTAGTCTGATCTGGGTAACTCTGCCTCGAAGGCCTCAAGCTTGGCTCGAGATTCCTTGACATGTTGCTTCACCAGAGCCTCCTGCTTGATGAACTCATGAAAAACCTTCTCCATCATAGGTCCTTCCAAGCGTTGTTCTACTATGGTGAACACTTGTTCTAGTTCTGCATCTCGTCCTTCAATCTACTCAAAAAGTGTGCAATATTTGTCCTGAACTGGATGGAGCTTCTGAGTCACTTCCCTGACTTTACTCTAGATGGTATGGAACTGTTGTTGAACCATGCATTGTTATTGGGAACTTTTCATCCTCCCAACCGCGAACAATGGATTCAACTATGCTTGCATTGTTGCTACCTGTTGCTTTGCTTCCTAGAGCTATGACTCCAGTGTCCTCTCCAAGGAGCTTGTAAGTCTGTACACTTTGAATGCTGAGATGTTTGCATTCTAAGGCCAATGCCTTGATTCTATGGACAACGCTCTAGGCAGTTTCTTCCCTTTGGTCTCGCACTTCCTCCGGAGTGCTTGGCACTTCTTGTAATTCTAGTTCTGCTACTCTTTGTTGGAGCTGCTAAATGGCTTCAACAAGCTTCCCCACCTTCCTCTCAGTGGATTCTTCTTCCCTATGTTCTGATTCCGTCACAAAGAGAAGTGCTCTAGTGACTACCTCTTTAACTCCAATCTGCTCTACAAGTAATTGTTCTTTCTCCTTCTGGATCTACGCTCTATCCTCTGCAGACTTTGCCTGGAGGTCATCTTTTTCTTGTTCGGCAACCCGACGTTGTTCTATGGCTTCCTCTTTTGCTTTCTTCAGGGCCTCTGTGGCCTATTATTTTTCCTCCTGGACATGACGAAGGCGAGCTTCTTTCAAGTCTGCTAATCTGCATAGTTGGGCAGGCTCATTTCCCAAATCTGCTCCTTCTGGTGGTGGTGGCACAGTAGACACTGTGCGGCTCAAATAGAGATCTTGTTGTAATCCTTTAAGATCTACTTTGATCCTGTCAAACATTGTCTCATGTTTGGCTTTGCTTCACTGCAAGATATCCTTTGAGGTGTCTGACACAGAAGCAATGATAAGGTCAATTTCATCCACCGTTAGCATAGTCTGAAATGGTGGTTTATTTTCTTTTGAATTCTTCCACGATGTAGGTTTCTTGGGGAAAACATTTATTTTCTTGGATGTCTCAGCTTCAGCAAGGGGGTCCCTAGGCGGTGTTACTTTTCCCTGCTCCGGTTTTTCTTCTTTCCCGTCGTTCTCTTCCTTGTCTACTTCGTCACCTCCTCCCCCTCCAGGTGAATCTAAAGCAGTTTCTTCTGATGTGTTGTTAATATTCTGTACCTCTTCCTTATTTTTCCTTCTGCTACTGTTGGGTGCATCATATTCTTCGCGAGTGACCACATGAATACCAATGAGATCGGGGTCGGATATTTCTTCCTGGTCGACTGGTATAAGGAACTTTGTGGGCCATTCCTTAGTTATTTCTTCCATGTTCTCCTCAGTGATATTATAGTAGGATTGAATCTCTTCTTTATGTTTGTCTCCACGCTCAGTGACATAAATAAAATGTCTATCTGCGTGGAACTTAAAAAATGGCCTGAACCTGCACAGGGTGTTCGACGTCATACAAGGGAAAGACTCAATATCCCTCTTCAATTGCAAGTAATAGGTGTGGAACACCGTGTTTGATTTCCATTTCTTAACCATGTCACTTGAGTACTAGAGCGTAGTGAACTTCGTAGATAGGGGTTCGGATGACTCAATCTCAGGGAAGGTCACTCCTTTCGGCATCTCCCAAGCAATGAAGGTGATGAGGATCAACAACGAACTGAAATGGAACTCATATCCTTGATTCTGAGCTTCGCGACAGTCTTGCTCTAACTGGTTGACAAGGTAGCTTGCCCAGTTCATTTGTAGTCCTTCAATGCATTTTCCCGCGAGGTCAACAACGAACCCCGTGACCTACATGGGTCTATTCTTCCTTACTAGCTTACCAACGATCAACTGGCAGGCTAGGCACACTATGCCATTATGGATGGAAGCTACCTTGTAGCCTCACTTCCCCTTCTCCACATCACCATAGGTGTCTTTTATTCTCTGTGCCAGGGCAGAATCTGCAACCTTCCCTGAATAAAAGTCTTGTGGGTCTGGTCCTTGCATGCTTAATACGGTGATCCGATGGATCAGCGCTGGATCTATGGTGATGTGTCTATATAGCCACAAATAACCACCATGGAAGTAAGAAAATAGGATTTTAACGCACGTGTTAACCTCTTGATGCCTTCCAAAGTGGGGTATCTTCATTACGTTCAGGATGGTGGACCTCGCGATGTCAACGGTCCACGACTGGGGGATGATCTTCAACTTCGTCCCCTTTGTCTTGGTCAAATACTTATGTGGGGTGAGCATGCCATAGTTATTCCGATCTCCCAATTTGAATTCACTGATCTTCAATGTCATAATCTATCCCAACTACAATCCAACTGCGTGTATCCTCTTCGGGAGGTATGAAGTGATCAAGGTGTAGTGGAAGTCCCTCGGGACACTATCACGACTAACTGCACCAGCCAGAGGTGGGATATAGTCGGGCAGGATAGATGGGATGAGCTTCGCATTCGCCAAATCATCATGATGCTTGCTACATTTCTCAGCAGTAGGTCAGCTAGACCGACGCTGCACAGTCGACGGGGATGCTTCCAATCCTCGTGTTGATGAATCTAGTATGCCTACAAACATCATATTTTCATCCATGAGGTCTATTAGGATCTCTTCAACTAACTTTTCTACTACTCTAATTTCATCTGACATGCACGCTCAAGTTTAGATATCTCAGGTCGGTGAGAAAACACTTAATGTAACAGAACAGGTAGCGAGCTCTCAATAAGCACTGCGCGAAAGCAACTAGTTCTTTGTGGGTTTAGATAATCACAATTGGCAAAAGTATTCTCACTGCAATGCTCGACGGGATAAATAGACAACGTCATTATGAACTCTTCCAATGGGTAGGAATGCCTCAATCAATGCAATTCCATCTGTTATGGCGCAGTCCCAACGGTCCAATGGCGAACGTTCCAACAATAACTATGTTTCTAGCCATTTTGGAGCGTTGTTCTAACGGTTAGGATGCCTCCAATTGTCATATTGCTTAGTCATGGCAAAGTGCCAATCTGTTTTGTTCTGATATCCCGACGATGTTCTAGTTTTGCAAACCTTCCTTCTGTGAACTCCTCTCTGGACCTTCCTGCAATTTTTCTAACTTTGCTTTCTTCTTGCTGAGCTTTCTAGCTTTCTTTCCTGTGATTTGAGTCATTGGTTTCCTCTTTCCATCATTGTTCTTATCTCCTCTTGGAATAGTAACTTTGCACCGTGGAGGGTCTTTCAAAGGGTTCAAGGGTAATACTTCTTCTCTTTCTGGGGTAGGTGCTCTACTCTCTTGTATGGACAAGAGTTGCAAGTCTTCCTGTGTTCTTTCAACTTTGACAGCCAAGTCTCTGGTCCTTAGTTGTTTTGTCTTGTCCTTGTGTTCTTCCAGTAAGTGCATTATTATCCTAGCCATGAAATCTCTTAGTTCTTGCTTTTTCTGTTCTAGAGCTTCCTCTTCTTGTTTCCTTCGTATATGATCTTTCTCAACCCACGTTTTTCCTAGCAAAATAGCAAATGGGGTGTTGTTCTCAACAAACTTAACGACTTCAAATTATTCTTTTGTCAAAGTTCCATGAGCACTCATAGGTATCTGGGTAATTCTTCCACATAGGGTTATCATCTTCCCTTTAAACCATCCTATTCCTCCCAATGAAGGAACCATAACAGGCTTTCCCAAAATTTCCCAAGTTCTTTATGTCATGATATTCACCTGTGTTTCCTCATCTAGGAAACAGCCTATGTCAAAGTCTCCTATTCTTGTTTCTATGCACTCCATCTCTTTTAAGACCTCTGATAAGTTGATGTCTATATGATCATTCAGGGTTTCTTTCATCTGCAATAATACAGTCTCTGATTCTTTCTGGTTCTTGAGCATATTCTTAGTCTCTTGACCTTCCTCATGGTCTTCTTGTCTCATGTTCATATTTTCAACTTTAGCAATCATTCTAGGGAAATCTAAAACTTCATGTCCAGTATCCTTACAACAAAGGCAAATAGGATCTCGGCAAGGGAATTCCTTAGCAAGATGTCTCGGTCTTCTACAATTATAACAACGAGTCAATCCTCTCTTTCTCTTGAATGATCCCCAACCCTTCCTATACTGCGCACTGGGATCACAGTGGTGGATCTACAAAAAAAATCTTTCTAGGATCCTGCATCCACTTGTTAGTCCAACAGTTCTTTCTATGCATAGGAATAACATATCTTTCACTAGTTCTATCATATCTATTCATATAAAATCTTCTTTCTTCTAGCTGTGCTCTAGTTTTCAGACTAGGAAAAAATCTATCAAAGATACCTAGATCCATTCTTTCGAAACCAAAATTTTCACTTATCTTACCTTTATCAGAGCACAAAGCTTTAATATCTTACCTCTTTTCTTCAGATCATGCTTCTTTTCTTAGCACAGAGCTTCGCAAGTCAAGTAGAGTACTGCACCCTAAAGAAACAGATCTACGCACAGGGCTTTCTCTTTTCTTCAGTTCCCAACAATCATAGTTTCAGGTCCTAGCAACAGAACCATTTGTTGGCACAGGGGTAGACCCAGGGTTCAACACTTCAACAACGCACTAACAAAACCATAACTACCGGCCCTTTTGGCAACATTTGCAAAGTAGATGAAGTCTCACTTGAGGTAGAGGCAGGGGTGGTTGTAGGATTCAAGTGTCTACAACCTAGTTGGGACACAGATATGTGATCACAGTACTTAA
The DNA here is from genome assembly GCA_032191745.1 of Picea mariana. Taxonomy (NCBI): domain Eukaryota; kingdom Viridiplantae; phylum Streptophyta; class Pinopsida; order Pinales; family Pinaceae; genus Picea; species Picea mariana. The sequence continues at coordinate 16,885 of JASDQU010014296.1, forward strand.
CAGAGCACTTAGCCGTTAACATTCATTAACATTTATCTCTTATCCAGTTCGCAAGAGAAAACCTTAATTACATAACATTACAGTATTCAACAAGATCTAACACATCCAGGCACTTAGCATATAGAAATAGATCATACCTATCATTCATTCACATCACTAAGCACTAAGCTACTATATCATATGCATCTAACATATATTTCTACACTAAACATAAATCACATAACAACCATAATGCACAAAGAAACCACAACACAAGATATACGTGGTTCACCCCCAGTGTGGGGCTACGTCCACCAACTCTTCTTCTCTTTATTATCTTTGTTAAATGCACAGAGACACAAGACCCACTCCGCATAGGATAGGATATCTGCGCACACCTCGCCATATCCTCCTTCCCCAAGTTAGGTCATAGCACAAAGCCTTCTTACACAGTCTTTGCACCAGCTTCTTACAATCACTTACACTTAGCTCTGCAAGTCTTAACACATAATATGCACAAAGCCTCTAGCTCCACACTAAGCCACAAATATTCACTACTACTCTTTTCTTACATCACCTAGATTTCTATTTATACATTGCAAATGGGGCCTAAACATGGGTAAACCCATGGGTCAACATCCCATACACGTTACATAAACCCTAAACCCAAAAATCCCACAAAAGGGGGTGATATCCCACAATCTCCTCTTCACCTTGCGCTCTGCCTTCGACCAGCCTGTCGAAGTCCCAAAAATGATCAAACATGACCAAGGTTCTCCAAAACTTGTTCAAGGGCCAACAGAGATGGAAGGAAAACTAGAACAAAAAACAGTCAATTACCTACATACAAGGAGAAGAACAAGTAGGGAGTTCAGACTGAATGCCAACATCAAATATTTCAACATGCGAGATATCATACTGAATCAAGGATCTGAAGTTAATGTATTACCAAAGAAGACATGGAAATTCATGGGAGATACCACATTAGGATATTCACTGGTTCAACTGAAACTAGCAAACCAACACAGAGTCCTACCAATTGGTAGTCTGAAAGGAGTGATAGTAGACCTAGATGGAGTGCCCATTAAAACAAACTTTGAAGTGATTGAAATAGTGGACGACACAACACCATATCCAACATTGTTTTTTTTGGACTGGGCATTTGATAACCAGGCCATAATCAATTTGAAGACACAAAAAATGACATTTGAGTCAGGTGAATACAAGGTCATCGCGCCATTAGACCCATCAGAAGGGGAAAGGTTTGTAGAACCCACTTGCTTAGACGTAGAGGAAATCAACCAGTTGTACATAACAACTATGCGCGATGAAGATTACATGAACCCAACTGTAGATGGGATAGTTAGTTGGCAGAGTATTACTTCATGTGTGACAGACTCAGATACCAGTTTAGAGAACTAGCAACAAAGGCTACATGAAGTTTCCACGAGGAGATGTGCACGAATAGACTACGCAATAAGATGGGTAGGCACAGAGATAAGAGAACCACCCAGTTTCCACAGAGTAAATGATCTAGAAGTATTCTTGGTGTTGTCACAAGAGTTGACTCTAGGATGTAATAGAGGAAAGCCTTAGCACATTTTAAAAAAGAAAAAGTTATTTATTGTTCAGAACTTGACTTGGGTTGCAGCAAGCCAAACCCTGAAAATTTATTTTGAGTGCACTTCTGACCTAATACACTCAGACACAGTTCTCTAAACTGCCAACGGCTCTTTACTCAGGAATATCCAATGATTACAGTAAGAAGGCCAGATTTCTTATTAGAAAATATGTTTAATCAGGTTTGGGAGTTTGATTCAGGAAAATTGTCCATTGGGCATGGAGTCAAGTGAAAACCATAGAAAGAAGATCATAACAGGGATCACATTACTTGCAGAAAATGAGGCAAGGTAAGTCTTTCTTTCAACTATAAATAATCATGACTTAATAGCAGAAAAAGAAAAGGAAAGGGCCATCACAGTGAAAGCATCAATCAAGGAGGAATTTTCACTATGACTTTGGAAGAAAAACTAAAGGCTGATGGCTAGATACAGAGCACTTATCTGGAGTGAATTCTGAACAGTCATCATGAAAACAATACTTTTATCAACAACGTGTAAGGAGCATTTAAAATGAATTCCAAACATATTTAACTCAGTCGATAAAAGAACAGATAGATAATAAGACAAAAAGAGGACATAGCGAAATAAATGACCGTAATGAATCTCATGATTTCAAGAAAACACGTCACTGTGTATAATTCTATTTCCGG
>JASDQU010014296.1:20744-51994 GCA_032191745.1 Picea mariana
CCCCCCCCCCTTTTACAATCAATCTATCTCTCTATAAATTACCTCTCTAAAGGGGGTTGAAACCGCCTCATATCATAACTGACAGTTAACTAACTGTCTTTAACTAATTATAACAGTAATCTTAAACTAAGATTAAAAATACAACTCAAATATTAATTTCTGGCAAAATGTTTATAGCCGTAAGGGCATTGGATCCTCCTCCATATAGATGAGTTGTACTGGTGGCTATTTATAGATTTCCCATTGCGTTCTGTTCAGGTCCCTTATATACAATTACGATAGAAGTGTGACCTCTGCATATCTCACTTTCAACCTGATCATCCAAAATGTCATTTGCAGTATGAAAATCATTACTGGTACTTTGTATGTGCTGAAGAACAGTCTAGATCCTTCTTCTGTTCAGTTTCATTATCTTCAGAAATCACTGTCGTAGCCAAGCTGCATTCTTGAACAACACACAGGCACCGGCACCCATTGCAGTGAGCGATCTTACAGCAAAAATCATATGCGTCCAGTGAAAACGAGTTGGTTGAACCAATGGGGTCGTTGGTGTTGTAACTAATGGGGTTTGGCACACGCCAAAAAGCTTCATCAATCTCCTCTTTTGTTAAACCTTTCCTCTCAAGAAATGAGCGTTGGTAGATGACTGGAGAACCACGTATTTTTGGATGAGACTGCATTTCTCACGGTAGTCTTCAGTTCCCTTATCGATTCATAAAACCGTCACGTTTTTTGCCATAATACAGGCAACATCAGCGATTCCATATATTTTATAAAAACATATTTGTATCCCAGCACGTGTGATTTGATCCTTGCTCCAATTCTATTACTATCACCCATCTGCCGAAGACTTTCGTATTTCTTTTTTGAGACGCGCAGATTTTCCCATCGGCCTTCGGGCTTTCGGAGAAAAAGAAGTAGTATGAAACACGATAAGCAAAACTCTGAAATCCCGTGATTGGTGCATGTTTGTGTTTTCCACGTCTTGTGCATGCGTTGGTGTTTCGGCAGTTGCTCGTGTTGAATATTGCTTAGGTGATGTTGACCAGATTCTGAAAACGAATTGACAGGAAAGCTACCAATTTCCATTCAAATTGCTTCGATCTTCGTCCTTAACTTTTGTCCAGGAGAATCTTTGGGTTGCAGCCAATAAGAATCGATTCTACCATCTTCGTATATATTTGCTTTGATATTAATTTATTCTGTCCACGGGATGATACACAAGCATTTGGTCGCCTCACTCGAGATAAAATCCTATCAGTCCCAACAGATTGTTATGATGAACCCGAGAGAGCAGTTCCAATTCCGTCTTTAATTCTGCATCACATAGGTTAGACTCTTTCCTGCTTTAGACGTACGACTAGATCGATTCTTCCCAGCAACTTTCATGGCGTATGTGAAATAACTACGAAGGGACGTTGACCAGCCATAGCTTTGTACTCTTTAATTCTCTGAATCCTGTCTTTCTATTGAATATCTGTAAGAGAAAAACATCCGATTAATAATAGCAAAGATAACATGGAGTCTCAGCACATAAAGCGTTTTACTGTTGTCATCCTAGCTACGGTTGCTGTAGTGCTTTGCTGCCAAGTGTTTTGGCCTGCAATTTTATCATTACCCTATCGATTTATAATTTCTTTCAATGTTTCCGACACGCTCTTCATGTTCTTCTTGCGCCATATCATCATACTTGTAGTTATTCTCACCACAAATTCCTTAACAATATCAGCATAGATGTAGCAATAAACTTCTTTTACTCTCCGTGCCACTTCCAATCAATCCTCAGGCGGTATATTTTCACCCTTTTCCCGCATAAGTAGTTGAATAAACAAGTGAGGTCTCTTTCAGTAAATTTCATGGCGCTTCCAATGACATATCCATCTGCTACAGGTACAATGTGTGTAATCCCATCTTCATCATCCACTTAGAAGTTCTGTACCCAGCAGCAATAGCAAGGACAGCTTGTACAACTATATAAAGTCCTGGAACACTAAATATTTCAAACATTATTTCTCCAATGTATTCAAGGTTTTCAGTAGCAGCAAGAGGACTCTCAGTTAAGAGGAAATGGTGATCCTCAAACACATTCAGGATGAAGACACTAAGTCGAAGAAAAAATTCAAACTCTGTTACAACACTTGGCATAGTACAAAGATGAATTTTTAGGGAATCAAAGACTCTTAGCACTTGATATAGCTCTCAAGGCCACACCTGCAAGATGGTGGGGCGCACACAAAGAGACAATCATGGATTGGTACTAATGTAAGTAGTTACTGCACATAAGGTTCAACGTAGAACAACAAAACAACAAGCAACATAAGTATGATGGACATGGGGCACCAGCAGAACACTTGGATAAGTGCAGAACGTTGTGAAAAATGACACCCCCAGAGGAATGGCCCATCATTTCATACACACTCTAAAGAGCATACTAGCAAACTGGTATACAGACCAGGAACTATGCAAAGGAACGATGACCTGGACGATATTGCAACAGAATTTTACAGTCACTTTCTCATCCGAGCATGAGAAACCCAACATAGATGTAGATATTAAACATATAAGAGGGGTGATATTCATCAAGGAACCAGAAGTCAAACTCATAACATAAGAACAATAGCGGAACAAACAGACAGTCAAAGAACTATTTTCATGCTACCATGTGCAGGAGGAAGCACTGGATGAAGACGATCCGTGCAATATTCAGATCGAGGAAAAGAAAGGCGAAAGAGAAGTGGAGGTTCCACCTATAGAATCAGAAGTCATTGTTGCACCGATCAAGCTGAAGAAATTCAACATTGGGACAATTGAGAATCCCAAAATGGCCAGCATTGGAGATTACTGGGATGAGCAAACAATAGAAAGCATAACAAAGTTACTACGCGAGTACAACAACCTGTTTCCCACAACATTTACAGAGATGAAGGTTATAGCAGGAGAGCTAGGAGAAATGAAGATACCACTTAGAGATGAAGCGAGACCGATCAGACAATGACCATACAGATTGAACCCAATATATAAGAAGAAATTCAAAGCTAAGATCAATAGGATGCTCGAAGCCAGAATCATAGAACCAGTGGAAGAATCAGAATGGATAAGCCCAATGGTAGTTCAGGAGAAAAAACAAGGAGGGATAAGGATATGCGTCGACTTGAGGAAGTTGAACAATGCATGCCTACATGACCCGTTCCCTACACCTTTCACGGATGAAGTGTTGGAGAACGTAGGAGGACATAAAGTTTACTCATTCACTGATGGATTCCCAGGCTACCACCAAATCAAGATAGCACAGGAAGACAGATACAAGACCAATTTTTCTATAGAATGGGGATCCTACCAGTACATAGCTCTATTGTTTGGACTGAAGAATGCACCAACAATATTTTCCAGAGTAGTCATTGTCGCGTTTAAGGAATTCATCCACTAGTTTCTAGAGGTATACTTGGATGATTGGACATTTTATAGTTTTTCGAAAGACCATGTATAGGTCTTATGGCTGATATTAGAAATATGTAGGCAGTTATAGATATCATTAAACATAAAAAAATGTGTATTCAGAACACCGTTTTGGATACTATTGGGCCATATAGTATGCAAACAAGGTTTACTAGTAGATCCTGCAAAGATTGTAGTAATTGTCAACTTTCCACCACCAAAAATAGTCAGTTAGCTAAGAGCAACATTGGGACACACAGGATACTACAAAGCGTTTATCAAAGTATACATGCAGATTACCTCACCAATGAAGAAACTATTAAGAAAAGATACAAAGTTTTAGTGGAACGACGATTGTCAACACAGTCTGGATATGCTGAAAGAAAAGATGGTCACCGTGCCAATACTAGTATTTTCAGACTGGGAGAAGACATTCCACGTACATGTAGATGCATCAACCATAGCACTTGGAGCTATCTTGGCGTAGCCAGTAGTGGAAGATTTGGATCACCCTATATCATTTGCGAGCAGAAAGCTATCAGAATTAGAACAAAACTATAACACCACAGAGAGGGAAGGCCTAGTTATGGTCTACGCACTGCAGAAGTTTAGACATTACTTATTGGGAAAACAATTTAAGACATTCACAGATCACTCAACCCTTAAATACCTAGTCAACAAGCCAGTTTTGGGGGGAGAATATGTCGATGGTTACTACTGTTTCAAGAATTTGATTTTGAAGTAATAGTCAAGCTAGGAAAACTGAATGTAGGACCTAGCCACCTTCAAGGGTCACAAACAGAGAAGAGCCTATGAATTTAGAGGAAAACTTCCCAGACACATAATTATTTTCAGTCTAGATCACTGGTGAATACTTTGCAGATATCATTTAGTACTTGAGCACAGGTACTGCGGCACAGGAATATAACACCACATAGAATAAAAGCCTAGTAGTCTGAGCTGCAGACTACCAACTGATCACATGACACTATACAAAATGGGTGCATATAGCATCTTGCAAAGATATGTGTTAGAACATGAAAGACAAAGAATTTTAGCAAAATCCCTTGAGGGAATAGCAGGAGGACATTACGTAGACAAAGATACCGCACATAAGGTATTGCGCGCAGGACTATGTTGGTCGACCATTTACAGAGACTCGAAGGAGTACTGCCAGAGATGTGATGTATGTCAAAGGGTTGGTAAACCCAATAGAAGGGACAAGATGCCATTATGACCACATGTAACATTGCAGGCATTCGATAAATGGGCAATAGAATTTGTGGGACCAATCAACCCACCAACAAAAAGAACAAGAGAAAGGTACATTATCACTGCGACAGAATACTTGACAAGATGGGCAGAAGCAACACTAGTGAAGGATTGCAGAGCAGAAAAAACAACACACATTCTATTTGAACAAGTAATCACTAGATTTGGGTGCCCAAGAGTTTTGATGAGTGACCAAGACACGCACTTCATTAACAACACTATCAACGCTATGATTGAAGAGTTTGAAGTCCATCATCAGAAGAACACACCATATCACCCACAGGAAAATCGCACAATAGAAGCATTTAACAAAATCCTTGATAATGCATTGACAAAGATCTGTCATGTCAACAGGGATGATTGGGACATCAAAATACCAGTAGTATTGTGGGCCTACAGGACCACGTGCAAGGAGTTGACAGGGAACACGCCATTTAAACTAGTATATGGCCAAGAAGCAATGGTGCCATTAGAATTTTTGGTACCCAATTTACACATAGAAGCAATTACACACATGACGGAACGAGGTGTAGCACATGAGAGAATAAATAAATTGATGTCCATGGAGGAAGATCAGATCCTAGAAGGGTTCCACCAACAAGTTCAGAAAGCAAGGGATAAATCTTTTCATGACAAACACATCAAGAAGAAAAATTTCAAGGAAGGAGATTTAGTGTTGATGTATGACAACAAATCCATTCATCACCCAGGGAAAATCAGAATGTGCTGGTTAGGACCATACAAAGTAAAAACATTCACAAATGGGGGAGTTGTATAGTTGAAAGGCTTAGCAGGCGCATAAATCAGAGGGATGATCAACAGGAGCCAACTGAAGTCGTACAAAGACAATCAACCACCCACCACTTGAAAGTCACTGCGCAGTAAAAAAAAAAAAAAGGTACCAACAGAGGTACACTGCGTCGAAAGGAGAAGGAGTACACACAATAGGAATACAAACGTGGTGAGGACAAGATCAACGACTAGGTAAAAATGGAAACAAGCGAGAAAAGTAACAATGGAAAAAGCAGTACGAAACGACGAAGGCATGCAGAATTGAATGCTAGAAAGGATAAACGGGACACATTGGAATTTATATATGAGCAGAAAAAGATCGAGACCCAAGAGGAGAGGGAGTGTGCGAACATATTGGAACAAAAAGTGGCCAGAACTTATGAGAATATTCCAAAGACCGCACAAAGGGATGAAATCACAACATCAGAGAAGATTGATCAGATTGTGCAGGCAATCGATCAATATCAGAAGGAGATCGAGAATCTCCATGAGCAGTTCACACCTACCACTCCACCAGAGGTAAGGGAGCAAAGGAAGCAGGAGGCAAGAAAGTAGCTACAGGAGATAGATCAACAGGCCATCACAACAACGAAATTGTTCGATAAAGCAACACAAATTTGGACGAAACTAGAAGAGGATCAACAAGTCCAGCAGTGGGACAAGGAACAAGAAAGGATAAGTGCATCTTTCCAGGACCTCGAGAAGAGGCATAAGACAATGTCCATAATGAATCATGTCATAAGGGCATAGGATATGAAGAAACTACAGGCATAACTCACCATTGCGCAAACACAAAAAAATGAGCATCAAGATTAAATGGAACTGCTTCAAGATTGAGTAGCAGAAGTCATTGCACAGGTAGAGGAAGCCAAGACATATATGGCATAGACCCAGGTAGAGTGTGCAGGGTTGATCCGTGATGAGATTGTAGTTCAGACAGTAGACACACTCAAGGAGAAGACCGCGCAGGCTCAAACACAAGCAGCAGAGCTCAAGTAGAAGTTCCAGGCAATCACCAGGGAGATCGACGAAGCGCACAAAGGTTAGGTGGATCAATACGAGCCACATGTCAGTGTTCGGGGCCTATTGGAAGAAGGCCAAAGTGGAAATAAAGGCGATTTTGGGAAAGAAGGCATGCATGAGAAAATTGACAGCTGGAAGGAAGAGCACCACGCGCGCATGCATGGAATACCTAATGACGTTAGTGTTAGGGTTTTTAATGTATTGTAATGGATGAAGAGGCATAAACGTATAAATATAGATACCTAGGTCTCATATAGGGGTTGGTTGGTTAATATAGAGAGACGAATATGAAGAAACAGATGTTATGTAATATTTTTTTGTATGACCTAATTTTGTAAGCTGTGGAGCTAGAGAGGACCGAAGAGGGTAGATATTGAGGGTTAGGTCACAGGCTAAGGAGCCTGGTGTGATCTCATTCGCCTCATAATAGATCTCAACCAAACTGAGAAGAGTTGTAAAGCACACGGTGTTGCAGTGTAAGAACTACTATAATAAAAGAGCTAAGAGCTAGATCTTTATGGACGTCACCCAGGAGGGGGTGAACCAAGGTAAAACCTGTGTTATGTGATTGAATTCATGTGTTTCTTTATTGTCTTCAATAGTTATTGATATGATAAATGAATGATTTATTATATTTTCCGCGTAATCGTAATGACAATATATTGAGTTAATAAGTTATAATAAAACTCTTAGTGTACAGTTCTCAGATTCTCCACTCAATCCTAGGCTGCAAACACATGAGTACTGTAGCCACCCATTAATATTATCTCGGGTGAGATGGCGTAGTGATCTAAGCATATTACTGGAGACAAAAATATATTTGTAACACTAAATAAAAAGAAATAGGGGTATGTCATGTTTGGCAATGATAACTCAGCCAAAACTATAGGAAAATGCACAGTCGGTCTTGGAAACAAAGATGTTGTGACAAAAAATGTCTTACTTGTTGAAAATATGAAGCATAATTTGTTAAGTGTGAGATAAACGTGTGATCAAGAAAACACACTTGCATTTAATTCAAAATAATGTAAAGTAAGGAAATAAGGATTAGGAAAACTATTGGAAACAACGACAATGAATCCTAACAACATATACATCTTGAATGAGATCAAAGAAGAAATATGTTGCTTCGGAAAAGAAGAAGAAAGTTGGATTTGGAATATGAGAATGGGCCATATACACTTTGATAATCTTATCAAGATCGGAAAGAAGCAAGTTGTAAGAGAAATGTCGGAGATTACAAATCCAATGAATACTATGTGCAAGCACTGTCATCATAGAAAACAAACAAAAGTTGAATTTAATACAAAGGAATACTCTATGACAAAAAAATTGGAGATTGTACACACTGATTTATGTGGGCCCACAAGAACAAAAGGATTGGATGGTGAAAAATAATTCATGCTACTCATTGATGACTACACTAGAATGACATGGGTTTGCTTCCACAATAAAAATTTAGAATCTTGTGAATGTTTCGGGGTATTCAAGGAACTGGTTGAAATGAAACTGATTTGAAAATAAAATTCTTAAGATCATATAATGGAGGTGAGTTTACTTCAAATGAATTCATGGATTTCTATGAAGAAGGGGGAATAAAAGGACAATTCTCAATATCTAGAACACGTCAACAAAATGGAGTTGTTGAAAGGAAAAACATAATTGTACAAGAAATGGCCAGAACCATGTTGAATGACTCCAAGCTAAGCGATATCTTTTGTGGACAAGAAGTGCATATAGTCGTTCATATCTTGAACATAGGATTTATTTGAAGTAATAATGATAAGAATCCATATGATTTATGGAAAGAAAGGCTGGCCAATGTCAAGCACTTTATATTGTTTGGGAGAAAGTGCTACATAAAAAGGGAAGATCAAATTTGACTCTCGGGTGGACGAAGGAATATATCTTTTTGGAAAATTTGACTCTCGAGTGGACGAAGGAATATTTTTTAGCTAATCATGCAAAAGAAAAGAAGATAAGTGCTAAAATGTAAGACTCAACACGATAGTGGAAAGAATCAATGTAAAAGTTGATGAAATGGACTTTCTAAATACCAAGAAGGAAAGAAAAAATTAAAACATCTTTGAATAACAAGAAAGTGAAGAACTAAATCGAGAAGAATGGGAAGAGGAAGAGAGCATCCAGAAGCAAAACAAGAAGAAAACAACCAATAAGATTACCATATTCTTTCTAGGACACCTAACCATTGGGTTCAGAAGAATCACCCACTAAAACAAACCATCAGAGATAGAGGTGTCAAAGTAGAAACCAGAAGAAGAAGGCAACCACAGACACACAAACAAGGAAATTTTTCATTATTGTCCATAGTTGAACCAACTTTGAGGAAGCCATAAATGATGAATATTGGATCAATTCTATGGAAGAAGAAATAAATCAAATAGAGAAGAATGATACATGGGAACTATTTCCAATACCAAAGGACAAAAATGTGATTGGGACAAAATGGGTCTTCAGAAACAAGTTAAACGAAGATGGATAGTTAACTAGAAACAAAGCAAGACTAGTATGCAAAGGATATGCTCAAGTTAAGGGAATAGATTTTGAAGAAACCTTTCCTTCCATGGCAAGAATGGAAGAAATCAAAATGTTTTTGTCTTATGCATGCTCCAAAAGGATCAAAGTGTATCAGATGAACGTAAAATTATTTTTTCTAAATGGAGAATTAGAAGAAGACGTCTACATAGAACAACCAAAAGGGTTTCTACTATGATAAAAGGAAGACTATGTTTGCAGATTGAAGAAATATCTTTATGGACTTAAGAAAGATTTGATATTTTGGCACTCAAAATTAGAAAGGTACTTACAACAACAAGGATTTGGAAGGGGAAATGCAAATAGTAACCTCCACATAAAAGTGGATCAGGGCAGTATGATTATTATTGAAGTGTATGTTGAAGTAATCATCTTTGGAGGTGATGATGATAGATTGAGTCAAAAGTTTCCCAAGGATATGCATAATGAATTTGAAATGTCCCTACTTGGGGAGTTGAATTTTTTCTTGGGATTCCATATATCTCAGTTAGATGAAGGAATTTTCATTTCCAAAACTGAGTACATCAAGGAAATGTTAAAGTTCAAAATGGAATACTTTAAACCTGTGAGTACTCTTATGGTTACGAGTTGCAAGTTGATAAAAGATGATGAATCTAAAGAAGTAGATCAAAGACTCTATAGATCAATGATTGGTAGTCTACTCTATGTGACAACTTCAAGACCAAATGTAATGCAAGCAGTTGGACAGCTCACAATGTTTCAAGAGGCACCAAAGGAAACCCATGTTCTAGTAGTGAAAAGGATATTCAAATATATTAAAGGAATAACAAATTTTGGGATATGGTATCCAAAAGGAAATGAGTCAACTATGGTCACCTACATGGATGTAGATATTGGGCAGGAATTATTGATGACAAAAGAAGTACAAGTGGAGCATATTTCTACTTAGGTGATGGATTAGTGTCCCGGTTGAGCAAGAAGTAATATTCAATATACTTATCCACAATAGAAGCATATTATATCACAGCAACAACATGTTGAACTCATATTCTCTGGATGAAGCAAACCCTGCAAGACATACAAGTGAGATATAATGATCCTATTCCGATACTCTGTGAAAACACCAGTGCTATAAGCATCTCCAAGAATCCAGTGATGCATTCCAAGACCAAACATATTCCTATTAAGTTCCACTTTTTGCGGTAACAAGTCATAGAAAATAATATCAAGTTGGAGTACATTGGGGAAAAAGAATATATTGTGGACATCTTCACAAAGCCTCTTCCTAGGGATACCTTTGAGTATATTCGACAAAAATTGGGATTAATTTCTGCTCCAAAATGATTTCCATAATCTGTTGCAAGAAAAAAAAGGGGAATATTGTCAAGGGGAGTTACCCTTTTCCATTGATTTCAAGGTGGGGAGAAAAACAATAAAACTAGAAGCATGAAGACAGGGGGAGTTGGCATGAATACAAGAGGACAACATAGTCATTGGGATCAGAGAACGAAGACAAGGGGAGCACAATTGTTTTACTAAGTTTCCATCAATGCCAAAGGGGGAGATTGTTGGAAAATTGATTTTCATTGATGTCAATATTAGAAGAAGCCCAGAAGCCCCTAAAAGTGATGATAATGTGTCCAATTGAAGAAGCCTTGAAGATATTTGAAGGAGCCTTGACATAAGTGTATATAACTCCAAATTGGTCCCCTTATGGCATAGCTTTTAAGCATGGCCCTCACAGGATGAGATGACATGTGGTGTTTCCACATGCCCACTTTGAATTGTGAAAAAATATAGCCTTGAATAAGCCAAGTGAAGAAGCCCCTAAATCCAAGTGAAGAATCCCCTAAATCCAAGAGAAGAATCCCCTAAAGTAAAGTAAAGAAGCCCCTAAGGTTGGTCATCCTTAAGGAAGAGGTGTGACCCTTGGTCACACCCCCTCATATGGATAAGACTTATATAAACAAGAGGAGCTTACTTTGACATTTTCACAACACCAATTCGGCCTAGCCAAGGAAGAGGAGTGAATTTCAACCTAGAGGATCGAATTTCCAAGGGAATATGAAGTGAAGAAGGGCGAAATTCCAAGGGAAGATGAAGTCTTGTGATAATTTGTTCTAGGGTTTTCATGAAGGCCATTTTGACATTTTCGATAAAAAAAAATTCTAGAAAGATTTAGATGGTGAAACTTGGAGGCGTTTTAGAAGAGATAGTGAAGAATATTGGGTATTAATTTCAAGTCTTGACTCATTACATGTTTGGAGTTATACTCAGTGGAAGTTGAGGTTTTTAAAACTAGGGTTTTCTTCCTCAAAACGAGTCATCTTTCCATTTTCGTTACAATTTTTTTCTAGGATGATTCAAGGAGAAAAACTTGGAGAAATATCATAGAAGATATCAAAGAATATTGGGTACAAGTTTTAATATCCCGATTCATTATAGGGACATAATTATACTTGTTGGAAGTTAGGGTTTCTAACTAATTCGGAAAATAGTCCCAAACATGTGTTCGAGATAAAATGGTTATATTTTAATCTTGGTAGGTCCAAATTGAATTCCACATGTTGAATTAGAAGGAGAACAGATCCTAATATCTAAGTTCTAAGTTTCAGAATCAGAAATAGAAAATTGATCTAGTGGCGAATCTAACAAGTTTGCAAATTTGAGGTACAATTCTGAGCAGTTTTGTATGCACATTTAAGAAGGGATTTTAGGATTGTATTTGAAGGTTGATTTGATCCTGTATCATCATTTAAAATATTCCAATGGGATTGGTGTCTCCTTCTAGTAGATGCTAGAAAACTCAGGGAGTGGGTGCTTCCTTCAAGTTGGTGCTTGTAAAATCTTGAAACTACTTAAGAAAAGTTTTTGTGGCTTTCTCCTAGTTAGGTTTCCACGTAAAAATATGTGTTCAATGTGTATGATTTTATGTGATGATGAATGACATGATTAATGGTTAACGTTTATGTAGTGCTTGAAGGTTAAAACTTTTTAATTAACTCTATACTAATTCACCCCCACTCTCAGTATTCTTGAATATTGTAACACTGTCAAATCCAAAAATGTTTTTATCGGATATTTCCTCTATGTGCATTGTCAAATCATATCCTAACATATTATCTTATAGATTCCTAGCATATTCTCTTGTTATAAAACTAATCAGAATGTTATGACATTAGATATGCACGTACTTATAAATTGTTTTTTTCTTCTAACAAGATTTGCAATGCCACATAATGTATACAAGTTTTTGTTTTTGGTTGTGGAGTCTTTTAAATGAGTTTCTTATCAAACAAAAGTTTTTACCATTCACCTTATTGTGTCGAGAGGTGATTTCTATAGTCTAGTATGACGGAGATGTGTAATTCCTTCATTGTTTAACACAGAGTTGACACATAGAATTAAAATCAAATGTTTCAACGTCCACCCAATATGATGGAGATATGTAATTCCTTTAGTGCTTAATATGGAATTGACACGTGGCATTTAAACAAAATTCAATGTCCACCTTAAGTAAAATATTTCAATAACTATATATATATATATGGATGATAGATCCAGAGATAAGATGTATCTACGACAATTATATATTAATATGTAACATGATTTCACTTTATATCGTATTATGCATTGTAGCTCTCATCCTTTCAATCAAGACTCAAACCAAAGAGATGGTGACTTATGGTATCTTATGCTATACCACTTTAATCCAATGTTGTGTAACTAACAATGCATGTTGTCTCCATAGGTAGTGTAGGCTCAAACCCCACTTCTATTGACCTAAGATTAAAATTATTATAGATTCGGGTCATCAAAGGGGTTGACCAATAACTATATATTTGAGTCATCAGAGGGCCTAGAAACAAATTCAACTATTGAATTTATGGTTAGGCCCTCTCATAAATCGAATCTACAATTGGGTTAAGGATGACATTTTTGTTCAATAAGTATGTCATTGTGGATAGGAAAAGTAACAAGTATGATGCTTCAATTCTTACGTAATTTAATTCTATTAAAATATTAAGTAGAAATGTAATGTCCATCCCATAATTGTGTCATGGCATCTAGAATGCACGGTTAAGGGCCCCTGTTAATGATGAACCTAATATTTGATCTCGCTATGGGAGACCTTTCATGTGGATGAAGGAGGATGTTAGATCATTATATGCAATAAGGTGTGTCATAAGAGGTTAGGATCTCCAACTATACAAAAATAGATGAAATATTTTAAGAAATGAGAAGAGTGACAGAGAAGCAGTGTAGTGACAATGATAAGAATGATAGAGAGGCAATCCAATTCATGTATTGAAATTTGATGTTTATTCTTACTAATTAAAATACAAAATGACTATTAGATATATTTACTACTATTCAGTTTTGTTTATAAAAATTATTATTAATTTTTAATTTATAACATGAGTAGAAATGTTCAATATAGTATATGGTATTTTCACTTTTTATGTTGTAAGATTTTTTTGCATCTATTTTTATTTCAAGTTATTAATAGATAAAAATGTTCAAATTAAAAGTAAAACTTCAACTTTTGAATGATACATGTTGATTGCTTATGTAGTAATTAGCACTCAGTACAACCAAGAATCGCACCTTGAAAACTAACAAATTTGGGACACATTGTAGTGGTAATTATGACACAATCAATAATGCTTAGTGTAATTATGGTCTTTTCATTTTCTATATTGAAAGAGTCATGTTTCATTATTATTATTTTTGTGAGTAAACTAGTCAATTTTTATTAAGAAAAAAGGATAGTAATCATACAAAAGCAATTTTTTGTTGTCATATCACCGGGGAAACCAGACCAACAACAATGGTATGAGTCCACGGTCCATCTAGTCTAAGAGAGGTTTTTTATTATGACCCTACTGGTTACATATTCTATCCACCATGAAAGCTTAAATATACTAGATCCTGTGAAGTATTTACTATTGTTCATCATCATGTATAAAATAAAAAAGGAAAATTTGGGAAATATTGTAGGTGAGTCCCAAGAGACTTCATCATGCCCCCGAGGTGGCTCGAGAGCCTCTTGTTGAGTCACGCTCAATGTTGGCTTCACAGGTACACTACTAGGAGGAGGGAGCCTTGTCAGACTTATTTAATAAGCAAGTGAACCTCATCTGGCTAGAGGAGAATTTTGTCTTGTGTTTCCACCTTGTCTTGCAACATTTTTCCCAAGAGAATTTTGAGGTGCCAATATAAGTCAATGGTCCTCCAATATTTGGTGTTGTGATATCTTAAGCTCCACACATCTGGAACCCAGTTGGTGATGTCTTCATCAACTTCCTAGTCACGTGTCAAAATTATTTCCACGTGTATTTCATCTTCTATGTCCTCCAAATGTTTGTGAGTATGAGGTGGGGTGACCAACCTGAAATTCATCGTCACTTCCTGAGATCCCCTTTGAACTTTGGTGTTGGAGGACTCATGGGTTTAGTTTCTCGAGCCAGGAGGATATGTTTGTGTGTCACTTCCTCATCAATAACCCCTATGTTAACATTGGGTCAGCACCATGAATGAAAAATCATTGTTGGAGTTGATTTCATTGATTGTCTGGATGAGCGATAACACCTCAAACTATTGAAGGGTTTGGTGCATACCTACCTCTAGAAGACTCTTGCTCATATTTTTTTCAAGAACCTTGCTTAACATAATGCACCTATAACCTTCCTTCATCCATTTCTCTCATATTCATGTACAATACCAAAACCATCACATATTGCTATCATATGGAGCATTGGTGATCAAAGCCAATGTTGGTCTTGCCATAAAATTGACATAACCCCAATTAACCATCATTAAGATATTCATTAAATGCATTATTTTGGGTGTTTTCCTCCTTGCACACAACCTTGAATGTGTTATCGTCGTCCATCCTCTTCCTCCATTGCTGGCTGGACACATCATTATTTGGCATGGAATCCCATTCTCTTCCGTCCTTAACACCCCATCCAAGGGTCGACTCTTATGATGCAAGATCAGAGCAATTTTTCATGAGGGGGTATGACTGAGAGCGGTCCCATGATTTATCAATGCTATCAAGGATGCTTAGGATTCCCTCATTTGCTAGTTTTTCTGCCACCTTGTTTGTTGAATGATGAACATGGGAGGGAATGAGAGTCAAAATATTAGAGAAGGATTTTGAATCTCTCTAGAGTTGCTTCAATATGCCAGCTGTGAGTATTTTTTCTTATTGGTGATCCCAATTGCATTCGGGTGAGCATCCTAGTGAAAAATTGTGAATCTCCTTCTGCTACCAATTTTGTGAAGCTTTCCCTGTAGGCAATGCAGAGACCTTCCTCAAGGTCAAAGAGTTCTGCTGCATTATTACTATCAAAGCCCATATTCCCCACAAATATTCGAATGATGTTACCCATGTTGTCTCTGAACACTCCTCCATAGCCCACGATCCCCGGGTTCCCTTATGAGGATCCATAAAAGTTTATTTTGATGGATCCAAGAGGGGATGAGACTAGTTTATTGGAGGATTGTAAAGAGGTGTTACAATTCGTTGGGGGTGGTGGAATTTGATGGGATCAATATCTAGGGCCTCCATGATGCTCTATTTGTGGGGATTGTCGCTCCAGTATTTTTCTAACCAGGGTTGAACTAATATAGTATCCTAGATTGAGTGAGTTATTTGTGCCCAAATTTTGTTGGGTTCCTTGAATTTATTTTTGAAGGTTCACCTGTTGCGCTCCTTCCAGGTTTCCCAAAGGGTAAATACAAGGAGAAGCTTCCATTCTCCATTAACGATGGGGTTTTTTGTGATTATATGAGTCCATTTTTCAATAGTTTCTTGAATTCTTTGTCTATTTTGACTAGACCATCGGAAAATAAGAGTGCCTTCATCCCAAAGCGTGGTCACAAAGGGGCACGAGTTGAAGAGGTGTTCTTGAGTTTCTGCCTAGGACATATAGAGGAGGCAGATTGAAGTCCCTAAGAAGCCACATTTTAAAATTTTCTCCCATGTTAGTGTCTTTTTGTACGCCAATAGACATAGGAAAGATGATACCTTGGGCCATAAGAATTTCCTCCATATTTTTTTCCCAAATATCTTGATGTGGTTTATTCTTGAGTTGTGTGGCAATGTTATATGCTTCTTTGACTGTAAGTTGTCGTTGGGAGAGATTCACCATATTAATCTATCATTATGGTGGCTTGTATTTATTTTTAGCTCCATCCAAAATCCCTCCAAGTTCCTTATGTCTTGGGGTACATCTCATTGCTCCTTTGGTAGCCAAAATCACCATTGGTGGTATTCTTTCTCTGGGAGCCAGTATTGTGAGACTGCCACTTTGTTTTGATTTTTCATTGATGTTTTTGTCTCATGGAGTTCATTGCTTTCAATACATTTGGGTTGTTTCTACCAAGCGTCTTCCAAGAAGACGGTGGATTTCCCAGAAGTAGTGGTCCTGTATCAAAGCTAATTTTTCCATGCAATGTTCCATATGTTGGATTCATAGGGAGAGATATTCATATGTATGAGGTCTTTTAATTTCTGTCGGATGCATAATTTTTCTTCCACATGAGACCCCATAAATTTTGGGAGTTATTCAGCCACTTCCACCATAGTTTAGTGTCGAGGGCATTTCTTAGAACTTATATATCTTGTCATCCTAAGCCTCTTGTCAGTTTTGGGATGAAGATCGTGGACCATGAGATCAAAGCCCATTTTGTGTGTTCTTTTTTACCTCCCCATAAGAAGGTTTGGTGCATGTTATGTACCTCCTTCAGGATGTGGTTGGGGGAAGAAAGGATTAAGAACATGCATAGTGGCATAGCTTGCAAGACCGATTTAACCAAAACCAACTAGCCCGCCAAGTTGAGAGATCTAAGGGACCAACTATCAAGACTTGTTTCCATCCTTGATAGAAGGTATTCCTAGGAGGCATGTCTTAATGAGTTATCCACAAGGGGGGATCCCAAATATTTAGAAGGAAGATTACTTTTTTGGAAACCAATAATTTTACCTAGATGAGCTCTAATGGTAGGTGGTGTATTGAAGAAAAAAATTTGAGGTTTACCTTAGTTGATGGAGGTACATTAGGATTCCATGAAGTCCAATAGGAATTTCTTGATGGATTGATCTTCATGGAATGTTGGTATTCCCATAAGCATTCTATCAATTACAAATTGTTGATGAGTAGCTGCATGCTCTTCTTCGTGGAGTTTTAGTCCTTTCCATTTTCCTTTTGCTATAACTGCTTTCATTGAACGTCCTAGACCTTCTTCCATAAGGATAAAGAGGAAGGGGGATAAAGGGTATCCTTTATTGATGCCTCACAAAGGGGGAAAGGTGAGGAATGGAGAACCGTTGATGAGAATAGAGAAAAAGGATGATGAGGTTAAAGAAAATATCCATTGAATCCAAGGATCCGAGAATCCAAATGTTGAGAGGGTGCATTATATGTACTTCCAATTGAGCCTATCAGGGGCCTTGTACATGTCAAGATTAATCATCATACCATATTTATTTATGGTTTTTAGAGAGTGGATTAATTCATGATATAGGATGATTTTATAAAGGATCTGTCTCCCTTCCACACAACTAGATTGTTCATGGGAAATCAGACTGGGGAGGAGAGTTTTGAGGCGGTTGGATATGATGTTAATAATGACTTTATAAATAACATTTTAGAGGGATATTGGGAGGAATTTAATATGGTATTCCACTTTTTTTCTTTGAATATCAAAGTGAGGAAAGTGGAGTTGAGAGAGGGCAGTACATTGAGTACTTTCTGGAGTCCTCCACCACATCCAGAACGTCCTCTTTAACAGTTTTACAACATGCATGAAAACAATCAGTTGTGAAAGAATCTGGGCCAGGGGATTTACCTTTGGGAACCTCGAATATGGCCTGTTCAACTTTTTCTAGAGAGATTTCCCTTATTAGCGTGACATTTTGATCTTTTGTGACCAATTTTGGGATGTTTCTGGTGATCTTATTGATGGCCTCTTATCGATTTTGTTATGTTTATTCCATCAAAGTGTTGTAGTATTGAGTCATCTCTATCTCTATCTCTTCATGCTTCAATATTTTGTTAGGGACCTAACCTCCCTAACCCCTCACATAGGTAGAATAATATATTTCCATGTAATAAATTCCAATATTAATAAGGCCTAGCAATAAGAAAGAATAAGCCAAATGTAAGAAGACCTAATAGAATTTTATGATTCTAAAAGGATCTTCCTCTAGATTGTTCTTTTGGATAGATATATTTAGTATAAATATGAGTAGAGTGTATGATAAGTTTTTTCTTGATAATTATAATAAGAGAGCATTTCTCTGCTGGAGGTTTCCCCCTCGAAGAGGCAAGTGAACATTGCCTCCTATCAATAAAGGTATTATTTTGGTGTTGTGGATTCATCTATTATGTTGTTCTGTTGTTTTTCTCTGCAATATTTATGCTTTCATCTATTATAATAGATATGGCACCTTACAAGTGGTATCAAAGAACTTTTCATGGAAAAAAATTGTGGGTTAATTTTTTTTCTAGGGTAGAGACGTATTCCAATGTCTTAAAGCTATAAAGATATTTCGTTCAGCGCATAAATCTATGATCAGGGAAGCATACACATAGTAACTACAAGTGGTACTTAAGTGCACATTGTTGTCCACCCTTGTAACCCATGTTGGTTCCCCTTCGAATGGTAGTGCATTAGACAACACCTATTTACGGATCAACCTAGATATCCTAAAGCCCTTCGTAGATAAACCAATCGGTCGCCTTACTGTTATAGTGCCACTGAGAACAACAATTGAGAAGATACTCTCTAGTACCTGGGTAGTCAGGTAGTATGGCTAAGGGCACAGTCTAGACTCCTTAATTGATGCCCTGCGATATTGGGAAGATTACTACTGTTGGACCCCACATGTATAATAAAGATCTATAGCACAGGGAAAACCCTTATCTGTAGAAACCCTGAATACCCTAACCTTTGGGATGGAAACAAAAACATAACAGACAAGATCTATTGTCATGAAACTGTGCCTCCTACATTATGGTTGCGAAATTCCTACACATTTTTTCATTTTAAACATTTGGTCATTTCATCAATGTAGTATTATTCATATCGGAGTACAACTCCAAGAGTAAAAAAACAAGTCTGGATTCTACCGACACCATTATTTGAGACCTATACCATTGGATTCCTATCTTCGCCCTGATCGCAATCATACCTATCATTTTTCAACAATTTTTTTTTTTCGTGGACCCAACCACTTCCTGGCACCCCTATTAGGAATATATCCCATTGACTTCCTATCTTTTCACTGTTCATATTGGTATAAATCACCAGTAACTCATTTATGTTCGGTTCCATTTTTCCCTCTGTCCCATCCCAATAGCCCACACTCGCAGCCAAGATTGGGAACAAGGTCTAACCACCTTGGCCAAAGATCATGAACAAACCCATAGTGATATATCTTCCATTATGTCCAGTATTGGTAACATCAACTCTCGGTTTTCTCTGCTCGAATCACTTCCCACAACCATCACTCAATTAATCGCCACTTTTAAGCAATTCCAGGACACAGTGAACACTTTGACTGCTTTCTTTAATCCCACCCTAGGTCCTTTCTCTTCTTCCACACCTTATAAACCTGATTCTCCTGAATCCTCCCAATCCACCTATTTTAGTCCCCACAACTTTTAGCGGTACCTGTGTCCCCCTCTCACGTGGAGGTGAACAAATTTCATGGATCGGATCCCACAAGCTGGGTCACTCAAATGGAACATTATTTCTCTTTGTACGACATTACTAATGAGATGGCCAAAATAAGGTATGGTGTTATCCATCTAGATCTGGAACGTTGGAAATGGTGGAAATGGCGATAAAATGCCTGCCAAGGGCATGTGGCTTGGACACAATTTGTTTTAAAACTTTATAAATGCTTTGATACTGACACCCACAATTTAGGTCGTTTGACAAAGTTGAAATAATCTGGCACAGTGGAAGACTTTATAGTTGTTTTTGAGCGATTGGATTTACGCACAGAGGGCATGTTTGATGCCTTTTTCTAAGAATTTTTTATCAGTGGCCTCAAGGATGAGATCTATTCCCATGTCCTCATGGATTGAAATCAGATTTGGGTGGAAGCTTCTAAAAGAGCTAATGAAGAAAAACAGTTTGTCTCTTCTCAAACCAAAAAACCCTCCTTTATTCCTCGCCCTAAACCAGTCACTCACACTCCTCCTTTCACTCCACTAAAGATCCATAAATTGACCAGAGCCGAAATGATTGAACGTCAAATGAAGGGCCTTTGTTATAATTGTGATGACAAATATTTTCCTGGGCACAAATGTAAGGAACAAAATATTTTTATGGCCATATCCGAGGATGTTTTTGAATACGACTTCGAGGCTCCCCCTATGGCTGAGTCACTTGAACCCACTGACATGACTCCACCTTCCAACCCTCCCGAAGTTGAACCGATCATTTCCTTGAATGCTCTCACTATATTCTCTACTCCCCAAAACCTCAAGATAATTGGTTACGTTAATAATTGAAAGGTCATCATCCTTGTTGATAGTGGAAGCACCCATAATTTTATTCATCGTCACATTTCCCGAAAAAAAAATTCTATATTCATGCAGTCAATAATTTTAAAATCATGATTTCCAATGGTGGGTCCATGAAATGTGGGGGGTGTTGTGAAAATTTTTGTCTCCAAATTGGTTAGTACCACATGAAATCTCATATGTTTTCTATCAACATGGGTGGTTGTGACATTGTTTTGGGTGCCGAATGGCTAAGGAATCTAGGTCCCATTCTCATGAATTTTAAGGAATTAACCATGCAATTCAACCAGGAGGGCCAACAGTATAAATTCTAAGGCATCACAATAGGTTTCCTTGATATCATCAGTTCCCATCGCATGGAAAATATCCTCAAGAAAGGTCATTCCGACATTATTGCACAACTACATTCCATTCACGCCACTGAGACCACTGAGACACCCTCTGTATCGTCAGACCTCCAATCCATCCTCTCCAAACATCAAGTTGTTTTTTCCACTCCCCGGGGACTTCCTCCTTCCCATAGTGTTCATTATCATTCCATTCCCCTTGTCCCCAACATCCTTCCTCCCAATGTTCGTCCCTATCGTCATCCCTTTTCCCAGAAAAATAAAATTGAGAAAATTGTTCAAGAATTGCTCACCGTAGGCATTATACGTCCTAGTACGACCCCCTATTCTTCTCTTGTGGTCATGATACTTAAGAAAGAAGTATCTAGGCGCATGTATCATGACTTCCGCACCCTCAACAAACTCACCATCAAAGACAAATTTCCCATTCCTGTCATTGATGATCTCTTAGATGAATTGAGTGGTGCCCAGTTCTTTACTAAACTTGATCTTCATTTTGGCTACCACCAGATATGTATGAAAGAGGTAGACATTCCTAAGACTACATTTTTAACTCATGAGGGACACTATGATTTTTTGGTGATGCCCCTTGGCTTGTGTAATGATCCCTCCACTTTCCAAATCCTCATGAATCATGTCTTCTGTCATTTTCTTCGTCATTTTGTCTTAGTTTCCTTTGATGATATTCTCATCTATAGTAAAACATGGACAACCCATCTTGCTCATGTGGATCAAGTTCTACATCTAATCTCTTAGCACCAACTTTTCCTCAAACAATCTAAATGTTCTTTTGGAGCCTTGGAAGTCAAGTACTTGGGTCATATTGTTGGCAAGGTAGGTGTCAGGGTAGATCCTAAGAAGATTGAAGCTATGCAGGATTGGCCTCACCCCAAGACTCTCAAAATTTTGTGTGGTTTTTTGGGTTTAACAGGATATTATCACAAGTTTGTTAAGAATTATGGAAAGATTGTGGTTCCTCTCACTACTCTCCTTAAAAATAATTCTTTCACTTGGACTCCTGCATTTGATCATGCCTTTTAGGCCTTGAAGGTGACTATGTGCACCACTCCGCTCCTAGCCCTTATTGATTTCACAAAGACCTTTGTCCTATAATGTGATTCTTTAGAGAGAGGAATTGGAGTAGTCCTTATGAAAGATGGTCAGCCTTTGGCCTTTACTAGAAAACAAATGTCAGAGCAACATTTCGGCCAATCAATCTATGAAAAGGAAATGTTGTCTATTCTACATGCAGTGGATCTCTGACACCCTTATCTATTGGTTCAACGCTTCCAAATTAAGACATATCATAAAAGCCTCAATTATTTGTTGGAGCAACGACCTTCCTCCCCAGAGAAACAAAAATGGGTGACTAAGCTCTTTGGATATGATTATGAGATCATTTACAATAAAGACAAAGAAAATGTGGTTTTTGACACTCTTTCAAGAAAATATGAAGATGAAGGGTCCCTTTTTTCCCTCTCCTTCATTGTACTAGATTATCTCTAAGCTATTCACCAAGAATGGCTATAAGATCCCAAAATTTTTCATCTGATCCAACAATTGCAAGCCAATTCTCCAGTCTCCCCTAGGTACTCTTGAAACAATGATGAGCTTCACTACAAAGTTCGTTTGTGTTTAAGTAGACAATCACAACTTAAATCCATGGTGATTTTTGAGATTCATGCTACACCCACAGTTGGGCACTCAAGGTTTGCCAAAACCTATGACCAGATCAAACGTTCTTTTTTCTAAGATGGTATGAAACAGGATGTTCACACGTTTGTGGCAGAATGTGATGTTTTTCAACATAACAAGGGAGAAACAACAAAGCTCCTAGCACACTACAAACGCTTCTGATTCCACCCGCTATTTGGAGGGACATCTCTATGGATTTTATTGTGGGATTACCTAAATTAGGAAATAAGTCAATCATCATGGTGTTTGTTGAACGTCTTTCCAAGTATGCTCATTTATGTTCTCTTCAACACCCATTTACCGCCTCCATTGTGTCTCAATGTTTCATGGATCATGTCTTCAAGCTTCATGGCATGCCTCATTATATTGTTTCTGATCGAGATCCCACTTTCATCAACAATTTTTGGCAATAAATGTTCAATATACAGGGGACCAATTGCATCTCAGCACAGCCTATCATCCCCAAATTGATGGTCAAACTAAAGTTGTCAACAAGTGTTTGGAAACATATTTGAGGTGCTTTTCATATGAAAGGAAAATTCAATGAGCTCAATGGCTACCACTAGTTGAATGGTGGTACAACACTTATTACAATACAACTACTCACATGAATCCTTTGCCTATCAATTAGCTTTGCCCAATCATTCTAACATCCATCATGTTTTTCATGTCTCCTACTTAAAGAAGGTGATTGGAACTAAGTGCCAAATTCAAACCAACCTTCTTGATTTGGATGAAGAAGTTTCCATATGGTTTCATCCACAAGCCGTTTTGGACCAGCATGAGCATCATCTTTGTTAGCACACCATCAACGAAGTGTTAGTTGAATGGAAAGAGACAACTCTAGTAGATGCTACCCGGGAGCCATCTACCATTCTGCAACAATTTTCTCATCTCAAGCCTTGAGGACAAGGTTGTTTTTAAAGGGGAGGTAATGTTAGGGACCTAACCTCCCTAACCCCTCACATAGGTAGAATAATATATTTCTATGTAATAAATGCCAATATTAATAAGGCCTAGCAATAAGGAAGAATAATTCAAATGTAAGAAGACCTAATAGAAGTTTTCGCTTCTAGAAGGATCTTCCTCTAGATTGTTATTTTGGATAGATAGATTTAGTATAAATAGGAGTAGAGGGTATGAGAAGTTTTGTCTTGAGAATTATTGTAATAGAGCATTTCTCTATTGGAGGTTGCCCCCTCAAAGAGGTAAGTGAACATTGTTTCCTATCAATAAAGGTATTATTCTGGTGTTGTGGCTTCATCTATTATGTTTTTCCGTTGTTATTCTCTGCAATATTTATGTTTTCATTTATTATAATAGATCTGGTACGTTACATAGTTATTTTCCCTGACTATCTTTGATTTAGGTGATCATGTTGTGATATCTTCGTTGGAGCATAGATCTATGGAATAATTTTGAGTCTCTTTCCCCTACTTGGAGCCACTACACTCTATATTTTTGTTGCCATAGTTTTTCTTCCTGCTTGTTCCTTAGAGTGATATGGGCATTGAGATTTATTTGGTCATCCACTAATTCCTTTGATCACCCCATCATAATCATTTGTTGTTGCATTTTTTCCATAGTACTTTCCAATGGTTGTTTTACCTGGAAAAATTGCACGAATTCATATTTGTTCCATTTTTTTATCAGTCGCTTTAGATTTTTTATTCTTTGTTGAAATCGATACATTGGGGAACCACCCTCAACCACCACTTCCTTCTGCAACCTAGTAATATTTGTTTGGAAAGAGGGATGCTTGAGCCAAAAATATTCAAATCAAAATGGTTGGTTCTTTGTAGTTGCTTTGATTTCCAGGTTTAAGTAAATAGGCCAGTGATTGGATCCCTAGCAATGGAGAATGGATAATTCTACCACCATTCCAAGAAGAAAAAAGGACTCCGAGATGAGAAATCGTTCCAGGCATGAGGCGATTTGGTGTGCTCCACCACAATGGTTATTCCAAGTGTGAATTTCATTTTTAGTTTCTCACCCCACCAACTAGAGTTTGCAGATGGTCTCTTTGAATTTTTCATAATTTGTATCCAACCAGTGAATTCCTCCCTTTTTCTTCACTAGAGAGGTAATCATGTTGAAGTCACCGCCTACTATCCAGTAAGTGTCTTCAATAATCTCTTTCAGGCTTTTCAGACTATTGAGGAAGGAAAGTTTTTCTATTGTTGTCTGCGAGCCATTTATATTAGTAAGAATTCCTAATTCATCTGAGTAGATCATTTGAAATTTGGCTATGACTGAGAATCTAGTAAAGAAATAATTTGAGAGAATGATTTGTTTAGGGTTCTAGAGGATTACCATCCCTCCGGAAGAAACATTTGCATAAACGAAAATCAATTGACAGCTAGACCAACATTTGAAGGCTATCTTGTAAAGGGATTATGTTGTACATTTAGTTTCCTAAATCATGAGGATAGATGGTTGTTCTTTTAGAATCTTTGTCCTTAGGATCCTTTGCTTATGTGGTCCATTCAGGCCTCTTATGTTCCAAGATGTTATTTCCATTAGGAATGGTGTGGGGTGGTTGGGAACTTCTTCATCATTAGCTTGATGTCGCCTGAGTTGACCAGAAATTCTCCCAATTCCTGTAGTAACTGCTTGTTACTCCTTCTTCCTCTTTTACAATCTTCCTTTACAAGTTTGGGGGATTCTTTTGAAACAAAAATTTTAATTACTAATGAAGAAGAAGCCGAACGTTTACCTTGTTGAATTGTTTTTGATTTGTCTTTGGATTTGAGCAAGGTCAATTTGAGTAGTTTTATTTTCTTTTCTGGGATGCATTTTCCATCTTATCGAGCACATACAACCACAATTCCTTGCATATTGAGTTCACCTAGCTCCATATATTCCCCATCCTCTGGGTCCTCCTTTCCTTATCCTACTTGATTCATCTCCTAATTATATTGATAAATGAGGCATCATGTTCCTGTCATTTCATTCTTTGTTCCCTATTTTTGGTTTTGATCTACATGTGGTTGTTTCTCATATTCATTTTGATCCTGCTGCAATTTCTTAGTTTGTTTTGTTTCCTGACTTTTCTCTAGAGCATATGCAAGGATTTCAAAGTTGTTGTTGATTTTAGGGTCTTTTGCATTGGGTTTCATTGGAGGTTTTCTTAGGGTTTTCCTTTTGTCTAGGACCCTCTCAAAACCATCCTCATCCTTTGCATCCAGATTCTTTATTGGATCCTGAGAGGAATTCAATGGGAAGTCATGTAACAGATGACAGTGGGCATGGAATTTCCTACAGTGAAATGGGATATGCTTATAATCTATTGTATGTATCTAGTCATAGTCTCTATGAATTAAGAAAATTGAAGCTGGTAAGGGTTTCAAAATGTTGCGATAGATGTAGATCTAAGCATAGGAGGTGTATCTTCCTTGCTGAGTGGCCTCAATGATATTGATGAAGGTTCCCAATGCATTACCAATACCTCCCAAGATTTCTAGATCCCAATATCATTGAGGTGGAGAATAAAGACGGATCCAGACTAGGGTGGTAGAGAAATCTTCTTTGGCTAGGATGGACTTCTTGGTCCACAATCGTAGATAAAGGCCTACAAAGTTGAAAAAGTATGGTCCATTCTCAAAGATTCTCTCATGATCTTCCACATTGTTTAAGATTGCTATAAAAATCCCTTCAAGCCTAATTTTAGTTCTACGTCTCCTTTCAATTTCCAACAAGTTTTGATCCACTAGAGAAGTGATTTTTTGGAGGGCCATAGGCCCATGAATTTGAAAATGAGGGAATGGTATTTCATATGTTGAATGGTCTCATTGATTTTTTTCGAGTGGATTTCAATCTTTTCGATCTCATCCATTTGTGGGATGTAGGTACTAGATCAACGATTTTCTAATTTGTTGGTTGATTCTTGATTTTGGGATGGCGATCCCTCTGAAGGAGGATATCATTATTTATTTTCACCTTCACTCATCCGAGGATTAGATTGTTTCCATTGACTAGATGTTGAGGGTTGATTGCATGGAGTATGGTTACTCTCTGAGACGATGTTGAGGTAGTAAGGGGTGGCACCCCCTCCTCCACTAGCCACCATTGATGAAAATGAAAGGGTGCTTCAATGCTCAAAAAACCCTAGATGTGTGCACTCTTTAATATTTGTATTGGATTATATTCCTCTTTAGTTATTATTATTTCACATCATTAATATATAAAAATGTTCAAATTGAATGACACATGTGTTGTGCAACTCAATACAATTAAAAACCACATTTTAACAACATATTGTTTTGGTTTTGGAATTTTGTTTTTGAGTGTAAGTTAATAAGTTTGAAACTCAACCTTGGATGGGGTGTCACTTTGATGATCCATTAATGTAGATGGAGAGAGTTCGTTATTCCACATGGAGGTGAAAACCTATATATGATCATTCACGAGAAGATTCATGTATCCTCGAGATCAGGGTTATTTATAATTTCAATTTCCTAGAGTGTGAGAAGACTCAATGTCATATGGGCATCGGTACTGTGGAGGCGATGGGTAATTAATGTATCCTAATTTCAGTTATGGTAGCATTAACATTACATTTTTTTCCTTGTTATATGAGAAGGCTAATTCCATCAACAGAAGGTGGCATCGTTGGTGTTTGGTTCCCTCAGGCTAAGACCCTTTCTTACACTCAAAATATTGAATTTAGCATGGTGTTCCTCCCTCGCAAACATGTTCCTCCCTCGCAAACGTGTTCCTCCCTCACAAATGTGTTTTTGGTATTCTATCTA
Source organism: Picea mariana (assembly GCA_032191745.1). Lineage (NCBI taxonomy): Eukaryota > Viridiplantae > Streptophyta > Pinopsida > Pinales > Pinaceae > Picea > Picea mariana. The sequence continues at coordinate 48,123 of JASDQU010014296.1, forward strand.
GCTTCATACCGAAAATTTGGGAGAGAGGTGATTCTAGGAGAGGTGGTAATTCCCGTGGTAGGATGAGTAGTCACTGGCCTTGTCTAATCTTCCTAACCACGAGTCTATGAATACTCCACCCCTAAATACAGGAGATTATTGTCCATGCAAGAAGTTGCATAGATATGGGGTTGTCGAGTTGAGTGGGATGAAGTGGATTATGTGACTATGGATGTTGGTTGTGGGCCTTCCCCTGTCCCTCTGACAAAATCCACTTTTCATGGTTTTTCTCCAGTTTACTCAGCTGACATTCACAATGCTTTTTCTCCCACTGACTTATTTACTATTGGCTTGGAAAATTTACATATGGAGTAGTATGTTCCACTCCATTCCTACTCTAGAGACAAGCTCCTTCGTCTCTTCTTAGAAGTGTGTAGCAAGGTGGAATATCTGAAGTTCAGCATTGAGCAGCTTAACCAATGCATTTATTGGCTTGTGGCATTGTATGCTCGCACGGTTCTTCAACACCTGGTTTTGGATATGTCTGCACAGGATTCCATCATGTTGCACGTCCTTCTTCCTCTACCACTGGGAAAAATGGCCTCTTCTCAGCATGATCAAGTTTTTCCTAATGTCTAGTAGTGGTTTTCTTTCAGGATACTATTTTTGTTCCAGTTTCATTTCTCTAGCTCATAGTAGGAAAGTTATTTTGATGGATTTATTATATAGTAGACATACTCAAATACTATATTATTTTTTTACCCCTCGGAGCAGATATAATTAAAAAAAATGGCTACGATGGGTTGGTTTCCTCTCATGGAAACCCATTAGTTAACATACTGCATGTTTGTTGGCATGTGGTCATAAGACCCTAGGTTCAAGTTATCTTAACCAACAAAACCCTTTAGACATTGACCCTTTCGGCATCACCTGTATGTAAGTGAAGTCTCACCCAAGGCATCTATTAGGGCTGCAGGAACCGATTTTATACAGTAGTGAGGAAATGGTAGGAGATCATCTTATTCATTATTATTTATTTTTTCTATGCACATTATCCTATATTTGTTCTTCCTTGGTTACTTAGTGAATTCAGTTATATAGTACCATTATACTTCACAGTGCATCATAAACCATTTACTGTAACATTCATAACTATTGTGTGTGATCCCACAGATGGGGTGACATATGGTGACCCCGTAATACCTAGCACACATGTACACATATCAATTAATGCCTATAGTCACCAACCGCCCTCTCCGACAACTCACCATGATTAGAATTCATTCTGGGAGGGAGATAGTGTGCCTGAACATCTAGGGAGGTTTAATGGCGCACATACAACACCAGCCATGGCTTACCAGAACAAGTACGAGGTAGCTAGGTGACATCAATTCAGTTCTTATGGTCCATTTCCCTGTCATCTCAGTGGGCTTTATGGAGGTAAGGCCTCACAATGGTTATTTCATTCTACATATGCACTCTATTTTTCATTCCATGCTTGGACTTTCTCTCCACTAGGGCCGCACTCCTACACCCTTTGATTCTTTCTCCCCTCTGGTGTCTAGTTATTTTTTCACTCAACCTTCATTTCCATAAGTTCTCTCTTCCCTCCAGTGTCTCATTATTTTCTGCACTCCACCATTATTTTCTTTTGTGTCTCCACCATGTCGTGTGAAAGGGGAAAATCCAAACGTGGGACAACCTACTATAGTTTTTTGGCCCGACACCATCGTCCTAGCCCTTCTTCGACCCCTTTGATGCCTCCCAACTCTTTCACCAAGCATGTTGAACCTCCCCATTCTGACCAAAATTGGAGTGATATCCCCTCTTGCACTACCATCAACCCTCAGAATCGCCTGTGCAATTTGGAGCCAATGCCTCACAAGGCAAACCCCATGATAGAATCAGGCAGTTTTCCAATCGAGGAAGAAATTCCTCCATGATGGCAAGAGAATTCCACTGTGTTGACTACATCAATTGTTACTGCACCCCCCCTTGTCCATCCTACAACATATTTGCGTGGATGTGTGATAAAGGAAGAAATTCCTCCAGATTGGTTGGAGGACTCAACAATGGGGACCGCCCCAAATTTCAATGTGCCGCTCCATGTAACCAATGATACAAAATTGGGTGGTTGTATGGTTGACGAGGACATTCCTCCGGATTGGATGGGGGAAGCAACAACACAACCAGCATTAGATTCCCACGAACCGTCCAATGTAGCCGCCTCAACGCCATAACTGCTCAGTCCACGTAGATTCTAAGAGGATCATCTGCAGCTGATCTTTGAAATGTGATAGGACATGGCCAACCAACTCCATCGCCAGGACACCCTCAACCATCTTCTGGACCTCTTGTTTGACTCCCTGTCAAATGAGCCTGCCAAGTGACATTGCCTGACTTGCTGCCAACCATTCGTTTTCACTTTTAGCCATGATGGATGTCCGGATTCGCCAATTATCTATTTTTTTATTGTTATGAGGCCCAGAGAGGCCATAACTGCAGTTAGATTTAACACTATTTATGTTTTGGTTCTGGACTCACAAACATGTCTATCAGTTTTGCAGGCCCCCTGTTATGGTTTCCATGTATATGGAAGAACAGGTGGAAGATTTTGAACTATGTATTGCTATGATGTCTCTCTAAGGTAATAGCATTATTTTTATTTACAAAAAAAAAACTATTGCACAATGATCATATAGTAGACAAATCTAGTCTAACATGCATGAAGAGAATATTCATGATCAATCACATAAAAGACAAGCAGACACGGTAATTAATGTGGTTCACCCAACTTTGGGCTACATCCACAATGACTGGCTTCTTTATTATTCTTTCTGTAATCATCTCAGGCTTGCACACTGCACTTACAATAGATATATAATGTTATCTCTCTCTTCATATTGTTTGGTTGCTCTGCAGTGCAAGCCTCTCTCTGCAACTCTCCTTCTCCACTCATATATAGACTTCCTCTCTCATATGCATTCTATTCTCTTACTCTATTTGCCTAATGTCAACCTCTATAGAGAATAACTTAACAACATAGAACCCTTATCTTCCCAACCCATTACATATTTATGCATAGACTTTGGGGCTCAAAACTCTACTTTTCTTATCCCAAAAACCATATTACAACTCATTCTGACTCATGAAAACTCATGTTGACTTGTTGTTTGAGATTGTTTTTCCTACTTTTATGTCTGCATGCTTATTTTGCACTCTCGATTGTTGTTCTTCCTAATTTTGTGCGTCTTTCTACGTTTGGCATGCAAAACTGATATCCTTCCTTTTCACCTGCTTTATATTCCTTCTTTATTCTTTTCTTTATTCTCCTGCTTTATTCTCTGCTAAGTATGTTCTTTTTGTGAACTACACTCTTGAATGTCCCTCTACTGCGCACTCCCGAGCCTGAATGTGCCTTTACTGCGCACTTTGATCCTGCCTTGTCTTCTTTCATATTATGTTGTGCATATCCTCCATACTTAGGATTTTCATGAAAACTAAATCCAAAATACCTGTCCAACAATGTTTGTATGACATTTTATAGCAGGTAATACAAAACTTTCTCACTTACAAAAAAAAAAGTGTGCAATTGACAAGAACTTAAACCATTAAACTTTTCCTTCATGGGCCTTCAATCACCAGGTGTGCTATTAATTACATATAGTATTATGGTATATAAGGCTCAATAGGACCTACGCAAAGAATACACGCTAGAAGATCTTAAGGTAAAGCGTTCAGTATCAAGAGATAGGTAAGCATAGTAAGTGGGACCGGTGGAATAAATAGGTGGGGGAGGTTCATCACGATCTCTGGTTCGACTTGGTTGGATCTCTGGTTGGTCTTGCACGATAACTAGTTAGGTTGGAGAAGCCATAGCCCGTTAAGGATCG
>JASDQU010014296.1:67543-82372 GCA_032191745.1 Picea mariana
TGTATGTTTTTCGAATGCACCAAAACCAACTTGATGAGAATGAGGAAAATTTGATGAGGAACCTTCACTGCATACCTCAGATATGTTTTCTGAAACACATGTAGAAGCCACTTCCTTCAATCCTTCTTTTCCTTTGTTGTTCTTTGAAGCTTTCACTTGAACCGTGCTCTTTCGTTCCAAGTAGTCTTCATACAACACCTTCACCATCTCAGCCATGGAATACACCGAATCTCTGAACTCCTTCTCATTTTGAGAAAGTCCTCCTGTAGATGCCATTTTCTTCCTTGAGATGAGCTCTTCCCTGGCTAACATGCAAAACTCAAATCCAAACGTCAACTAGCTCTGATACCACTTGATCCGCCGAAGCTTTTAATGACTTATGGTTGAGTTTTAATTTTGCATGCGTTAATTAACCATTTGAGAAAACTTAGTGAAGAATGAGGAAAGAAGAGGAATTATGACAGCCATATATACATTTGTAGATCTGAAATGAAATAAAAGACAGCAAACCATAACACGCAGATTGATAACGGAGTTCGGCACAACTTTGCCTATGTCTCCGGGCCTTTTCTCTGTGGGGGAGGCTTCTTTATTTCTGTTCAAAAGCTCAAAAGTACATCGCTGCAATGCCAAATGGCTACAAGACTGATCTGGTCATGTTTGTCCAGATCTCAAGAACCATGCAAAGAAAACGGCACGCAAAACGGACGTCCGGAGCTCCCAGAATTGATCCAACAACGTCTCCTCCTCAAAAGCTTCTCTGCCTCAAACTGGCTTTGGCTTGGCTTCTCCTCAGCATAACTCTGCTCTGAATGCCCTCAAAGCTGTTCTCATGGCCTCAAACAGGACTTGGTTATATAGTTGGGAAGGTAGTTGCTCATCTCCAACTTCCTCCAAGAAATTAGGCTCCAAAACTACCCAATAACTCCCAAAAATGGATTAATTACATTAAAAATGGGCTTAATTAATAACTAAAACTCAAAATCAATTAAAAAAAACCACTTTTAAACTATAATATAGTTGAAATTCGGGCCTAGCCCCTGAACATTGGCACGCACCCCCTTGAACGGTCACATGGCTCAATAATATGGCCAAGTGCTAGCCCGTGGGCTAAGCGTTGGCCCCCTGTTGGCATTAGCTCCCGGTTTTATTGGCACAATCACACGACCGTGGGTCGGTTACCAACCCCCGCACCTATTTAACAAGGGTTATGGTTTAAAAACCCCGCTCTCCGTTTGAACTATAGTCCGAGTCATATGGTATGGACACATTTGCGCCGAGGGCTAGGGCCAAGCCCCGACCCTTTTTCCCACGGTTTGAACTATCAACCAAACATAAATATGAAAAGCGTCGTTTGTCTAACAAGAATCACCGACGGGGCGGGTGGCTAGCCCAACCCTGCCAGTGCTCTGCCCGGCCGGGAGGTCGCCGGTTCGAATCCCGTTAACCATACCAATTTTACATATGACCAATGAACCAATCATGGGGTGCCATGTGGCACCTTAACCACCAACCAAACGATGACACGTGTCAACCACCGATTGGCCCATGTGCAGAACCATACTGCCACATCAATTCACCGCATCAGCTTCCGTACTGTCCAGTCACCTTTCCACGTCACTTGCCGTACTACCCTGTCATCTGACACGTAAGCTGTTGACGTCATCCCGTGCCACGTGTCACCCTTATAGTGGTGACACGTGTCACTTTGGGATAGGTCCAGCCGTATGCCCAAATGTCCAAATCTGTCTGCCACATGTCACTACCCGAGGCTGCCACGTGTCGCCTGTACGGACCTGCCACATGTCGTCTGTATGGACATGCCACATCAGCGTCCGTACGGACTGTACGGACTGCACAGTCAGCAATTTTTTTTTTCCCTGTTCGACTTTTCGGACAGAATGCGATATCTTGTCCATACGGAGCCCGTTTGACAAAGTAAATATACCACCGGAATCAGGAAGACGAGACAGACGCAATGGTGTTGGTTTCGTCGCATTCCGAGCACTTTCATTTTTGAACATTTTTCAAGCCCGTCAGGCTTCTGGATCCGATTTCGGATCAGCTAAGTCATTTCCCGACCTTACTATAATGTTGTAATTATTTATGCCACTTTCCCCTCCTATTTTCCAGCCATATGTGGACTCAAGATTTGTCCTCATAAATAATCATCAGATAGACTCCAACTTGTCAAATGAGAGGCCTTGAAGGATCATCTCAGACACCACTCCATCAATCTCATCACTACCTTAGTTTATCCTATCAAGAAAAGGCGTTTGAATTCCCATTCTAGATCCATACAATCACCTATCATATCTGGCTTCCAAGTAGGGAAGAGGGTGGAAAGTAATACATAAGTTGGGGGTAGGGAGCAATATTAAGGACAACATTGAGCACTATTGTAGGGAAAACCCATCTCTGAGTCCTCTAGATGGTGTGCTCATGGATTTGTAGATGAATTCGTAGTCTTTTGTGATGCAGGTAGGAGAAGACCAGTGTCTGTCGTGTGGAGCATGGTGTTTGAAACTGATGTCTTTGGTAAAGCATGGTGGCAATTGAATGGAGTTAGTAGGATATCACCCTTCCCAGGACTGCACTGCAGAATTGCCAAAGAAGCTTTGTAGACATATATTGTAGTGTATGGAAGATTTGTTAGATAATTAAGTGTTGATCCGTCAGATAATTAAGTGCAGCCAAACATGGAACCAATCAAAAATTCTATTTGTGAAATTGAATAGATAGAAAAATAATTTTATTTTTAACCATAATCGACTTAATATTTAATTACTTAAAAAAAATTTGGGTGTGTTTGGAAATGGAGATGAATTAATATATGGTAAACGTAGTTTGACTACGTGACCAAAAACTATAATCCATGACAGACGCAGAGACTAAGAAACACTTATACATGAATTTTAGTATCTTAATTTTTTTTTATAAAATTCAAAACACTGTAATTCATTAAATTATATATTAATAAAAATCACGTTGTTAAAATTATAATCCTTTTATATGAAAGTTGATGATTTTAATATAATCTTTTTATATGAAAGTTGATGATTTTAATATAATCCTTTTATATGAAAGTTGATGGTATTAAATATCGCTCCATAAAGTCTAGTTTGTCTCAATAAATATCTTAAAATTGCTAATAAAGTAATGGAATAATAATTATAATAAATGTGATCATAGAATAATAGGTATCTCAATAAATATCTTAAAATTGTTAATAAAGTAATGGAATAATAATTATAATAAATGTGATCATAGAATAATAGGTATAATAAAACCTTGGGAAAAAACATGTGCATTGGTAACATGACAAAGAGATTGCATGTGATGCCATATGATCAAAACCTGTAAGGGATAATGGAGAAGAATATGCGAAAAAGTGATAATTTAGTTATGGAAAAAACACATTTTTAATGTTTAAAAAAATATAAAGTCTAAATTTGTATTATTTCATATTCAAGTTTTTTGACGTAATAAAATTTGTAATGTGTAAGTGTTAGTGGTCTAGAAAGGTATTTAATTTTTATATGTTTTTTTTTTTTAAATAATTATATATATATATATGAAAAAAATATTTTCGCTTATATGGTGTGGTATTTTATGAGGAGAAAATATTAAGCATCATGCAATGAGTAAATCATTAATTCATTACCTGGTGTATTCTATTCATTAGATGATAAGTAATGTGTATCTAATAGATAAGATGTACTAGAGAGTGAATCAATGATTGGCTTAGTGCATTGTGCTTAATATTTCTCATCTCATGGGAACATGATGCCTCCCCATGTGGAGGAAGAGGATGTCGACAAGAACCATATAATATAATCATTGAGGATATGGGCATACCACAACAGTAGATTTTGATGAAGCTAGAATACCTGGAAAAGATGGTTGAACTTTTGGATAAGAAATTTGAACCTCAGGTTCAAGGCTTCAACTAAGCCAAGGACAACATGAATGAAAAAGAAGGAGACTGTGGGTTAGTCAGATGATAACGAAACTTCCTCAAATCCCATTGAGGTTGGAGAGCGGAAGGAATAGGAAAACATTCACTAGCACCAAGCAGCTCAAATGGCACCTCCCCCAGGCCTATCTAGGTAACTCTAATCTAATCCATGGTTGAAACTTCAAGTAACTTGCCTTTAAGTACTTTTAATCCACAATGAGTCTAGGCCTTGATAAGCATTTTGTATGAGCAACTATCTGGTAGTAAACTTGGTGCTCAAATGACACCTCCCCAGGCCTGTCTAGGTAACTCTAATCTAATCCATGGTTGAAACTTCAAGTAACTTACCTTTAGGTACTTTTAATCCACAATGAGTCTAGGCCTTGATAAACATTTTGTATGAGAAACTATCTGGTAGTAAAACAAGCTAAGAAACAATTACTAAAAGTGAAAAACAGGATATCTTATTTTGCAACACCCTGGGTTTAGTTTCCTCATGACAAACCACAAAATATCCCTATTGTAAATTTTTGTCTAGAAACTACTTTGTATATATGTATGTATTATTGGAAAGAAAAAACTATATCACATTCAAGAACCCTCCATATATAAGATATGGTTTCAATTTTCTTTCTTTTCATATGTTGATATTTATAATAAATTTGTTTTTCCAAGAGAAAATTGCACATTATATTGATAATAATATAATATGTTTACAAAATCAATTCATGACTAACAAGATTTCCTAAAAAATCTTGCTCAAGGCAGTACAAGTCCAACGACCATACTCTAAAAAATATTCTATCACTATCCCAACAAACCCAGAAAAACAACAGAGATGTAAACCAGCACGCAGGCTGCAAAAAGAGATTCGAAAAAACAACAGAAAATGAAACCCCTAACCGCAACAAGGACACTAACGCGCAACTGAAAAGGAACGCTCGAAGAGAGAACAAAGACACCGACGAGGTTTTGCCTGTGTCGCCGGCCGATTTGCAACCCCACATGCCCAGAAGATGCACAGACGCGAGCCACCGAACTCCGGAGCCGCCAAATCGCCTTGGAGTGCCTCTCGCCCTTGTAGAAGCTCGCTCCACCGTCACCATGCAGCCTCCGCCCGAGTTCACGCTCACCCTACTCTCCACAGGGCCCCGCTCATGTCCTCATGCCCGCCCTTCCCGCTGCAGGGCCCAAACACGCCCATCTCACAGCAGTGTCCCGCTCGCCACCATCGCATGCCATTCCTCGCCGCTCACCTTTCCTCAGAGCTAGCTGAGAAGTCCCTCGCCTATGCTCACTCATCTTTCTGCAAGTTCCTAGGCTACGACTAGCTTAACCCTAACCACAACCCAACTCCCAACTCCCAAGCTTGTTCAATAATGACGTAACCCTAATTATTGTTCAGTAATGATGCAACCCTAATTCTCTCCTTCAAATCCAATGTAATGTAACCAATAAATTCGTAATAAATTCGTTACATACAAGTACCCAATATTTATAATAAATTCATTACAAACTAGTACCACAATAGTAACTATGTCCATGACGTTAATACACTTAGTAATATGAAAAGTGAATATAATGATCTCAAGTAAATTATAGTAGTATAAAGTGAATGCAACGATACAAAGTAAATTATATTATAAAGATTTAATAACGATTAAATTTAGCAAATAAAATGAGATCGATGTAGTGGCATGAGATAAATTTTATTCCAAAGGTTTAATAATGATTAAATTTAATATATAAAATATAATAAACAACAATTTAACGAAATTTGGTTTATAAGGGAATGAGATTTGTTAAATTCAGGGATAATTTTAACGATGAAAATTTATATTAAAATGTAGAAATCTGGGCTAATCTTACTAGTCCTTAATATGTAAAATGTAAATTATTTGGCTATATTTTTGTAAAGATATTCAATTTTCTAAAGATTTTATATAGTTTCTATAAAATTTTGGCTATTTTTAAAGTAAAATAATTTTATTCTATAAAATTTGGGCAAATCATTTTTAGAAAAATAGAAATTAGCTAATTTTTTTTTAGGAAAAACCATAAAAAATTAACTCATTTGTGAAATTTAACCTTTAAAATCATCTATAATTAAATCATCACATATGCTTAATTAAGACAAACTCTTTGTCTTGCATTAATTATTGATTTCATTGGGGCAAATCTTACATATTCATTTCCTTTAAGTTGAAAGCGGTCACATTTTTTTTTTCACCCGAAAAAAACAGTTCCACTATTATTCTTATTAGAATCAAATGAAACTTCCAATTACATTAGACATTTCTTCCATGAATGGAATAGTCATTTTCTGCTCCGGCTGAAACCTGAGGTTACTTTATTTATCTATTGTACTTTATATCCCAATAGTATTTCTGGTTGATGTCACCTTATAGGATATGTAGTTTCCCATTTCTAATTATAGTTCCACTGACATTCTCTTCAAAATATAGCCACCCTGGTTTATCCTTGAGAGCTTTCTTGGATAGGCTATCCACAATTGTATTAAACTGCCTGTGAATGTGCATGAAGTTTAATGTTTCAAAGCCTTGCTTTAGTGAGCTAATCTTATCTTTCCAATGGCTAAGATAGATTATATCTAGATTGGCTTTGTCACTTATCCAATCAATGGTGACCTTTGAGTCCCCTGCCACCATTAAATTCTTGAAAGAGAAGTGTGTGGCAAGAAGTAGGAGTTCCCATAATCCCATCAAATCATCTTTCATATTGTTCCCTGTTCCTCTAGCAAAATGTGCTTGGATGTTGTGTCCGGGTGTGATTTTTAAGTAAATACCTATGCCACACTTGTCTGTTGATGTTGCACCATCAAAGAAATCAATAGGGTTGTTATTGAAGTAGACTGGGTTTAGTAGTACTGTTGTTTTATCTGCTTCCTCTTTATGTGGATGTTCTTGTGTGGAGATAAGAATTTTCTTATAAAGCCCGGGGACATTCAGGGACTGGTTTTCGAACATTATTTTGTTTCTATATTTCCAAATCTCCCACATAATCAGAAAGGGTAAGTGTTTATGGTTGGGCAGTTTACGAAACCAAAATTTTAGGTTTTCTTCTATGGTGGCCCTCTTCCACTCACTGTCAATTCCCATAGAAGTGAGGATATTGCCCCAGATCAATTGGGTGGTCTGGCAGTCTACAAAAAGATGTGTGACTGACTCTTCTTCCTTTAGACACAATGCACAGGCTGATGGACCAATTCCACCACGCTATTGAAAGTTAATGCCAGTGAGTAAACGGTCTTCTAAGCATAGCCACATGAAGTAGATAATTTTAACCGCTACCTTCACCAACCAAATCGCTCTATGCCACAATTGTCCATCAGTAATTTTATTTGTGTAAAGGATGCACTAATAGGCTGTGCTGGCCATGACCTTGCCGGATGATCGATTCCAAGACCAAGTTAGTTTGTCACTTTCCCTGTTTAGTCGGATACCACTGCTCTTGAAGTTTTGTGTGAAGTCGTCCCATTCTAAACTGTGTTCAGAATTTAACCCCAATTGACTAGCATCCAACCATTACTGTTGTGTTTCTGTTGAGTCGTAGACACTGGCCTGTGCTAACATGAAAATGGCTTGGCTGTTCAATTGAAGAATAAGCGAGTTGGATAGCTGATAGTTATCCTCGCATCCAGTGTATGGGTCGCGCCCAAGAATAACCCATTGACCTGTCCCAACTTTCCAAGCTAGCCAATGTTTGATGAACGATAAGGATAGCATCAAGTTCTACCAAATGATGGAGGAATTTTGAGTGAAGTGGACGTCCCTGCGCAACCAAGAAGTGATTTCTATACCTTTAAGACATTTCCTTGTGAGGACCTTGTTCCATAGATTATTTCCAAAGAGACCTCTCCAACAGGTTTTTGCTGCTAGGGAGAAAGCAAACCATTTCATATGTTTAATGCCCCATCCACCGAACTCTTTTGGTTTAGCTAGACTTTTCCATTTTGCAAGGTGAAAACCAGTGGCTTTTTTTCCCCCTTTCCAGATAAATCTACTTATCAGAAGTTGAATGCACTGGAGGATGGACATCGGAGCTTTTTCCAGGCTAAGCCAATAGACTGGTATACTTTGTAAGACTGATGTTGCCAAGGTGAGTCTGCCTCCCAGGGACAACCATCGAAAAGTCTAATTACCAAGCTTCTTTCTATCTTTTTGATGATCCATGACTAGTCACTAATTTTGTAACAATTTGGTTTCAGGGAGAATCCAAGGTACTTTACCCCCTAATCAAGACTGTCAATCTGAATTTTGAATTCGGAAAGGAGGAATCTCCTTAGAATTAGATCTATATTCTGTGTGATAAAAACTGATTTGTGTAGGTTGATGGATAGTCCTGTAGCTTCACAGAATTTTGAAAGAATTACTTTAAGTGTTTTCCAGTAATCAATGTTCCCGGATCCCAGAATGAGGACATCATCCACAAACAGTAAGTGTGAGATTAGGGTGCCGAGAGCTACTTTGAGTCCTTGAAAGGAACCCAAATCTACTGCTTGGTTTACCATTCTGCTGAGTGCTTCAATTACAAGTAGGAAAATCAGGGGTGACATAGGACAGCCTTGACGGAGTCCCTGATGGCAACGGGAGAAGTCTGTGGGAGTTCCATTCACCAGAACTATCGTGTTGACCGAGGTAATGCAACCCATAATCCAAGATTTGGCAAGTCTGTCATGTCCGATTTGGTCCAGTAATAAATGTAGGTATTGCCAACTTACACTGTCATAAGCTCTTTTTAAATCAAGTTTAAGGATGACTGTGTTCAGTTTTTTAATCTTGGCCGAATGTAGACATTCTTGGTTGATGCCCACAGCATCGAAAATCAACCTGTCCTTCAAGAATCCAAAAGGTTCAGTAGAGATACACTTGGATAGAGTATCTTTTAAATGGTTGGCAATAGTTTTGGAGATGACTTTGTACTTGAAGTTGCATAAGGCAATGGGTCTGAAGTCATTGAATTTGACAAGCTTACTGATTTTCAGAATTAGCATGAAGAATGTTGCATTTAGTGCTCCAGGTATCTTCCCTGTGAGGCGAGATTCTTCTACATCTTTAAGCAGATCCATTCCCATAATCTCAAAAAAGTGTTGGAAAAGTTCTTGAGTCCATCCATCTGGACCAGGACTTTTGTCCTTGAGCATTTTATCAATAGTGTATTTTAGCTCATCGATAGTGACAGGTTTTCCTATATTCTGATTGTCTGACTCATTGAAGAAGAGAGGGATCATCTGTAATACATCAAACTGAACATCTATGTTTTCTGACTCATTGGCTTTGTGTTGTGTTCTAAAATGGTTAAATGCCATCGAGTGTAACTCCGAATCGGTCGTGGCAGAGTTACCTTCGGCATTAGTTAGGTCCCATATAGTGTTGTGGTTGTGCCTCTGTGATGCGAATTTGTGGAAAAATCTTGTATTCTTATCTCCTTTATCGATCCATGTCACTCGGCTACAGAGTCTCCAGGTGGCTTCTTCATGTGCTAGAATCTCATTTTTCTTGCGAGTCAATTTATGTAGGGTGTTTAAATCATCAGCAACAAAGATATGTGTCGGATTATTGAGAAAAAGTGTTGTAATCTGTTCCTCCACATGTACTAGATCGGCCTTCATAGCCTTCTGCTTATAAAGTTTCCATTGTATAACAACCTTCTTCAAGTGTTTAAGTTTCTCATTTAGCAGAAGGATTGCCGAAGGGTTTGACCATTCTAGCATTTCCACCCAAGTGTTTTGGACAAGAGAGTTGAATCCCGGGTCTCCAATCCATGAACAATTGAACTTGAAAGGAGTCGCCGAAAGTCATGGGGGGCCTTCAATTAGAAGACAAATCGAGTGGTGATCTGAAATCGTGGAGGGATCAACCTAGGACCTGAAATGGAGACGGTCACCTATCAGCTTGGAGGCTAACAGGAACCTGTCAAGTCTTTTGGCGATACCATTGGCCTCGGTTCTACTATTCCGCCAAGTGGGAGATAACACTGAAGGATGGAGGTCAATGAGCCCCACTCTATGGATGATTCATTCAAAAAAATGGCCTTAGGATCAATCCTCGCAGAAGCACCCCACACTTCATGAGCGGAAGGGGTGAAGTTTAGATCACCACCTAAAATGAGGTTGTCCTCATGAAGGATGTTGGAGTCAAAGAGTGTTTACCAGAAGGCCTCGCGATTGCTATAGGGGGCATAATAGTTTAAGAGTTTGAAAGAGGTAGAAGAGAAATATAGCTCACCTTCAGTGAAGATCCTTGCAGAGATACCAAAGGCTTGAAAATCAACAACATTAGGGTTCCATCCAGTAAGCAAGCCTCCAGAGCAGCCTAGAGAGTCTACGACAACAATAGACTAATGTGGGAGACACCTCAAGAAAAGATCTTTCGCCTTGTCATTGCTAACCATGGTTTCTTGTAGAAAAACAACATCCAGTTTGATCTTAGAGAATAACCTTTTGAGGGAAGCTAGCTTGGTGGGGCTTCCAAACCCACGGAGATTTAGAGATAAAAGGATCATTAAGTGGCAGGGTTGATCGGCAGGGCTTCTCTAAGTGCCGAAGAAGTAGAATAATAGGGTTCACATTCAGTAGGAGCAACTCTTAAAGGGGGCGTCACTGAAGAAGGGAGGCTAACGAGTCCTCCCTCAACTGAGCCTGGGGGCTTTTTGGGGGGTCTGGACCGGGTTTTTCTGATAGTGACATTGGATCAATCAAGTGGGTGTAAGGGGAAAGAATGTGTGACCGCAAGGGGGACAGGAGAGAGTGGAATGAGTGAGATGGTGGAGGGAGTGGGTGGCTCGGTAGAGGTTTCAAGAGAGTAAGGGGTAAGTGCAATCGGGGGAAGGGTTTGAGAGGGTGGGTCGTTCGAGAGTGGGGGCTGTGTAGGTGCGGTGGAGGGTACAATTGAGTGGCCAAAATCAGGGAAGGTAGCAGGAGGAGTAGCATATTTAGGAGTATTATGTGGGGGACGAGTGGGTGTAGTAGTGGAAATTGTAGGGGGCAAGGGAAGGGAAGTGGAGGAGTCCAATTTATTCATGAGAAATCTCCAAAAGTCTTCAAATATTTCCAGAACCCAGGCTTCATTATCTTTGAGGTGCAGGAGTTCATCAACCAATAGCTTGAGAAAGAAGGTAGGGAAGAGGTCCCGCATCTTACCGAGGAAGGAGTCCTGTTCCAAGGATAAAGGAGGGGTTGGTTTAGTCAGTCGCAGAGAGGGACTAGATGGAGTGTCTTTGGAAGAGGAACAATTTATTTTTAAGTGTCCTGGTTGCCAGCAGAGGTGGTATCTAAAAGGTTCTCTCCAATAATCAATTATCTGTCTGAAGGAGTGTTCGCCACTCTGATCTCGATGGAGTCCGGAAGACTGAGATCAGTGTGAAATTCGACTAATACCCAAGTTGCCCTTTTATTTGACCAGTTGAGAGAGCATTGGTCAAAATGGATAAAATTCCCTGTAGTGTTAGAAACCATCTCCAGAATGGGTAAAGTCCACAGTTCTATCGGAAAATCTGGCATAATCATCCATAACCACCTTTTGTCGAAGGTACTTTTGAAGGGATGGAAACCTGGTGTCCAACGCTTGAGCATGAGAACTCCTCTGTCCAAAATCTAGGGGGTCGAGAGGATCTGTTGTAGATCTGCTTCAGACAGGAAGTGGAAAATGAGCCAGTGGTTAGAGAGGTGGCTGATTCTTGGACAGTAACCAAGGATAGGTTTCCAACAGTCTTGAACCCACTGATAAAGGCAAGTATTCTGCATCTTCAGATAGTAGAACCTTCCAACTAGTGCTCGCTTAGCAAGGCTAGCGATCCTGTCCTTGGCGAGTTCCTTCCCGAGAGAACAGATCGGAATAGTTTGTCTCATCTTCCAGCTTTTAAGCTTCCGATTCGAACAACCCAGTGATCCAGCTTGTTTGTTGTGACCAACACCAGTGTGTGGTAAGGGAGACCGTGAGAGACAAGGAGAGGAAGTCCCAGTGGGAACATTAGGCCTAGGGAGAGGGGGTTGTGAGGGAGAGTAGCTAGGTAGGGTTGAGGGGGGGGGGCGTAGGTAGTGAAAAGTTTGAGGAGATAGTGGGGGCAGAATTATCAGCTCGGGCAGAAGGAGGACACACGGGCGCAGAGGGAGAAAAAGTTGAGGGGAGCAGAGTGCAGTCAAAGAGGAGTTTATAGGTTTCATCGCTCTAGAAGAGGTTATCCTGAGCCCAAATATCGTCATCCTCTGCCCAGGACAGATCTATCTTTTCAGCCATGAAAAGGTAAAAGGTCTGGGGGGGACCCCGAAATCCGAGAGAAACGGATCAGATCTGGAAAAGGCAAGAGAGGGTAGGGCCTAGGATCATAAGGGGTCACGTCTCAGAAGCTCATCAGGAATCGAGAATACCAACGAGTTGAAGGTGGCGTGTCTCAAAAACTCTGCACTCACTGAACCAACGTTGTGAGGCCTTCGATTCCATTAATACCAGGTCTGTAAGAGGGATCACTGTCACCAGTGGCAGTAATCCCCACATGTGGTAACCTTAGATCGCATGTAGTGTCAAGCCCTCTTCATGAATTCGTTAATTGTCTGTAATATTACTACACAGTAAGATGATTTTCATCTCCGCTTAAAATTGTCTGTATTGTGTGGATGGATTGGCAGTTAAAGAGTGTCCGACGTACAATAATTTTTAAAAGCAGTCACATTTATCATAATGTATACCTCATAATATTATATTCATTCTACTATTCCACTACATTGTTATTACAATACTATAGATTTTAGATTTTACAATTCAATTATAGCTTTTCCATTTTCATCTATGATGTGAGACTAAAATTTCATGCTTGTTTGTAATGATAGTATTCTAGATTTAACAACTATGTTATTGTTTCATGATCCATTGCCAAATGCATCATTGGCTTCAACAAATATCAAAGCTAACTTTCTCGGAGAATAAAAAATGCACTCATGAGATATGGATATAGGTTGATGGGTGAGATTAATTATAAATATAAGTACACCATTGCTTTGGTGCTAAATTGCTTTTATTGTTATTAAATTAAATTTTGATCTTTTAATTTTAATGGAGTTGTTTATTGTTTTTTTATATGAGATTGCTTTGGTTTTATAGTGGATTATGCATGAATGTTTGTTCAATTTTTTTTATTGAACTATATAGTTGTATTTATTAATTCGGTCATACATATTAACTATGCCACATATTGTTAGGATTAAATACATTAAAAAATTATTGAGTGAAATTATTATTAGATAGGTTAATATTCATTAGTTGTCAATTTCTTGTTAGAGCATCTGTTGAATATTTTCACATTGTCTATGTACTTATAAAACCTCAATCCTTTTAACCAATAACATGTAAAGAAAAAAACATTTTTCAATTTATTTAGATTTTAAATGTTGTAATAAGCTCAAATTTTGGTTAAATGGAACATTTTTCAATTTATTTAGATTTTAAATGTTGTAATAAGCTCAAACTTTGATTAAGTGAAAATATAATATGTTGGTAAATGTAAACTGATGAAGAGTTAGTGATGAAGGCACTAATAAAACTCAAATTAATATTTTGAAAAAAATAAAAATATACTTGACAAAACTGCATTTTCTAAAGCCTTTCAATCTTAGAACATTTAAGAACTATATTATATTAAAAAAATCAAGTATTTAATTTGTGTTACAAAGATATACATTTTTACCCCTCATTGGAGTGCATAACAAGTAACTTTTGACAACATATAAATATTAATTCTGAAAAACAATTTCAAAGAATTGAATGCTATTAAACTATATTTTCTATGTCTGATATACTAGTCTAAAAACTGATGATAAATATTAGAGAAGTTTCAAGGGTAGAAAATATATTTCCATGGACAGCCTCAAACTAGTGACATTGAGGAATTTATGAAATTTCGGTTCTACAACGTTGTTATGGTAACATCTATTTGTATATGTCTACATACAAGGAAATTTAAAAAGTTGACGAGTTCAATAAACATTATGTAATACGGTACTCCATTTTGCATATAACTGCACCCTTTTACATATATGTCCCACTTTGATAAAGTCACAACATTTGGATTTTGACATTTGCACAAGTTCATGAGAATTGAACCACATGTTGCAAAAAACAAAATTTTAGAACCAAAACATAAAACAAAGAAGTGAGTTAACAATCTGGGTTTTTTTTAAATACACTTTTTGGAAAATGTAAAGATCCCCCACATCACCCATAGGAACAGTAAGGAGAGAGAAAACACTACTTATAGGCCGTATGGGTGAGTGATCCTCGGGCAGAGCAGTTGGTCGACTAGCTTCCACTACCTAGCTCCCACTACCCTTTTTCTATTGCTGGGACTGGTGAAATTAAAGGGCAACCGGGTATGCACCTAAGAAGGACTCTGGATATCGATCTATAACTGAATAATATGGAACTTCAATCCGGGCGAGCACCAATGAGCTCAAACCTTGCTTGGAACCCGGCTACAGCTTGACTCGCTATCAAATCTTATGAACTATCTAACAACTATGAATGAGGAACTAACAACAACATCTACATCTTACATCTACATTTCCTCTCTACCCTTTTTCCTCCTCCTTTCCCTCTCTTTCTGCCTCCCTCTCTTCCTCTCCTCCTGCCTCCTCCTATCCCTTTTCTTCTACCTTTCCTTTTCCCCTTCCTTCTGCCTTTCCCACTGCTTCAAATGCCCTTTCAAGTGCCTTATCGCATGACTCATAGCCCTTATACAAATGTGTAATGAGGGTCTATCTGATCATCTATCATGGCCCATCGAACAGGCTTTTATCTAGTGAACTGTCTCTCCCTATGTATTTTCCCCTACTGATGGCTCTCGAACTGGCTTAGATG
>JASDQU010014296.1:86873-107477 GCA_032191745.1 Picea mariana
GGGCATGGGACAAGACAGTTCCCCATTATGTAGAAATATTTGATAGTACCAAATATAGTACACTGTGATTTCTGCACATATACCACACATACTACCAACCAATGCAGAGCGTTGGATGTACTTGCAGGCAATATGGACCAAACAACATTCAGGGTAATTGAAAACCCTCAAGGACTGGGAAGAGGTCGAGGAGGTGGAGCCGGAGGAGACTTTAGAGGAGGAATAACTGGGGGAAGAGGGACAAGAAGATGTTATAACTGTGATGAGCAAGGTCACATGGCTAGGGACTGTGCTCATCCAAAGATACCATGGTTCTCTCACTGCAGAACCAATGGGTAGACAATTAAAGACTACCCAGAATTAATTGCAAAATGGGAAGATAGGGTATGACAATGAGGAACTAACCTCATCAGTTTAGAAATCAAGAGAGTTATTAAGGGACAATTTCCCAACCTCAATATCATTACTTGAGGAGGATCAAAGACAGGAGCTGATGTTGATACTCTACCCCAGATCTAGAAAGAAACACCTATAGAAGACATGTATGAACCTCTAAAACAAACATTGTTCTTTAAAGATGCCATAGAAGTATTTCAGAATATTCATAGTCCTGAGATGCGAGAGAAAATCCCACAGTCTATTGTTTACCCTAAGATTTCCCAGGTCCCTGCTTCACCCCCTGCACCCAGAAACCCAGTAGTCACACCGAGACAACCTGAGCAATCTCAAAATGTAGTCGAACTTTGGTTTCAATTATTCTCTTACATTATTGGGAATGATCAACTAACAGAGAAGTTGTGCAATGTTCTATACCTAGTTTTAGTGAATGAAGAACCCATAGAAGCAGGAATAAGGGTTAATATTCCTGAGAAGAGTACTCAGAGAGTGCAAAGAATAAATGTACGAACTGGAAAAGAATTCAGACTAGTAGCCCAGTTAGACGAATTTGAGATTAAGGACGTCATGTTGGATCTAGGATCTGATCTGAACATTCTTCCTAAGATGACCTGGGAAGCCTCAAGAAAACCTAGGCTGACATATTCCTCAATTCAGCTAAGAATGGAAAACCAATACTATATTTCCCCCATAGAAATACTATAGAATGTGGAAATAGATGTTGTGGAAGTAAAGACTGTAGCTAACTTAGGTGATTGAAATCATGGGGGATAAGGACCCTTACCCTTCTCTACTTGGCATTGATTGGGCCTATGACAACTATGTAGTAATTGACTTAAAGAAAGACACCATGACCTTTGAGGCTAATGGAATCAAGGTAGTTAAACCCTTGGATCCATATGTAGGACCCAGTGATACAGAGCCAATAGACAATAATATGGAGGGAGAAGACTTGGATCAGTTGTACACTATAACAATAGGAACATGAGATGATTACATAAATCCTACTGCTGATGGATCAATAAGTTGGAGAATCATACAGTCAATAGATGAAAATTCATAATTGGCTTTTGATAGCTGGAAACAAGGTTTGTACGAAAAATTCTCAAGGAGATGTGCAATTGTCAGAGAAACCAGATGGGTTGGGACTGAAGTTAGAGAACATCTAGTATATGATGGTACCTTAGGACTCAATAGTTTTCCATTCATCATGGAAGAAAAGGTAGTAGAGGATCCAAGAATCTCATTGCTAGATATAGCTCTCCAGAACACCCCTGCCAGATGGTGGGCCAATCATAAATCCTTACTAAGAGATTGGGACGATGTGAATCCAACTATGAGATATAGGTTTCAGAATAAGGAGCAGTTGGAATCAGAGATGCAGATGGATTTCCAAGTTGCACAACTATTCAGTGGAGAATCTGATCCTAAAGTGCATATCGAACAATGCGTGACACAATGACAAGTTGTGGAAATACCCTCTCACTTCTAGGTTTAGGTATTTCCCTACTCTCTATGTCCAATCCCAAAATCTTGGTTCATATATGAGGAAACTAGAAAACAAACTAGTGACTGGAAGACACTGGGAGCTCATTTTTGCAAGGACTTCTCATTTACAAGTAAGTACCCTAAGCTTGAAGTAGTCCTGCAAAAGATTTAAGAATTTCTCTTCACCTAGCGGGGTTGTTCCCGACCCTTAGCCCCTTAACCTACCCGCTTTGAGGATACATCCTTAGCCCGACAACACCTTCCTGACTAATAAACCCTAAGACACTACTGTTTATATCTACTTATGCTCCCATTGATTTTGTTGCCCGGATTACCGTTAGCCAAAGAGACATTTTTATCCTCTTGGCAAGTATATATAGTTGTCGGCTGCATAGTAGTGCCGGCACCTTTACGATTTTGAGTTTTACTAAGGCAGGGATCCTACGAAGGAAGGATGGGTATTATGCTACTGAAACCAAGGAAGGATGGGTAGCCTGCTAAAGGATTGTCCCCGTACACCAGACCTCCTTCTACTATTGCGGTTCGCCGGATAGGTAGTTAACGTACCCCCTTTCTACTAATGCATGGTTCGGGAAAAAGGAAGTTTGCTAAAACCCTTACATAGAAAGAAATAAGGTTTACCTTCCTTAGGAAGCTAAGCTATATCCACACCCTAAAGCACCTTCGCGTGATAGGTTTTTGTCCTCTCCTCCTTCCTCCTCCTATCCCTTTTCTTCTTCCTTTCCTTTTCCCCTTCCTTCTTCCTTTCCCACTGCTTCAAATGCCCTTTCAAGTGCCTTATTGCATGACTCATAGCCCTTATACAAATGTGTAATGAGGGTCTATCTGATCATCTATCATGGCCCATCGAACAGGCTTTTATCTAGTGAACTGTCTCTCCCTATGTATTTTCCCCTACTGATGGCTCTCGAACTGGCTTAGATGCTGCTGGGAATGGGCTTTGAAAGTGCCATTCTTTTTACATATAATGGTAATCAAAAATCAAACCTAGGGGTATGTCCAAAACATAGCCAAGAACTTCAGACTAATATTCACCTAACCTCAACCAAGAAGCCTATAGAATGTTATAAGATTAGAAGGGATTCAGAAAGCCCAAATGACTTAGAGGAATTGAGAAACCTAGCCATTAAAGAGAAAAAAGGAAACAGGGAAATCCATAACACCATACCCAGTCAGAATGATAGTTCCTACAATCACCCATTAAAATTACGCAAGGTCAATATAGAGAGAACAGAGAAACCTAAGCTAGATATGGTGGGAGACTATTGGGATGAGCAAGCTAGCCAATAAATACAGAGTCTGCTGCGAGAATATGAGGATTTGTTCCCAAAGACTTTTTCATAGTTGAAGGGAATCAAAGGACATATGGGAGAAATGAAAATCAAATTGAAACTAGGATCCAAGATTGTGAGACATAGACCATACCGTCTTAACCCTAGAGTAAAAGAGAACATTAAGAAGGAGATAGACAAAATGATGGAATCTGGACTCAGTTTTGCAGTAGAAGAAGCAGAATGGGTCAGCCCAATAGTCATCCAAAGCAAGAAAGGCACAGAGGATATCAGGGTTTGTGTAGACTATAGAAGCCTCAATTATGCCTGTGTGCATGACCCTTTCCCAACACCTTTTACTGATGAGGTGATAGAACAAGTTGCAGGGAAGGAATCATACTCGTTCACAAATGGATTTTCAGGGTACCACCAAGTCAGGATCTCCGAAGAAGACAAAAGGAAGACCACATTCATAATAGAATGGGGATCTTTCGCATACAATGGGATGCCATTTGGCTTGAAGAATTCCCTTGTAGGTTTCTCTAGGATTGTAATAGCATCTTTCAGAGAGCTTATCCACAAGTTTATAGAAGTTTATATGGATGATTGGATGACATATAGTTTTCTCAAGGAACATGTAGCACTGTTATGTTTGATGTTTGACAGATGCAGAGAATTGGAGATATCATTGAATCTCAGAAAGTGTATCTTTTATGTAACACATGGGAATTTGTTGGGCCACATAGTCTACCGAGAAGGAGTATTGGTAGATCCAACCAAATTTGCGGTTATTATGAACATGCCACCACCTATGAGTGAAAAGCGATTTCACTCCACACTGGGACACACAGGGTACTATCGCAGGTTCATCAGAAGATATACAAACATTAATACACCTCTGGAAAATCTACTTAAAAAGGTTGAAACATTGCAATGGACTCCAGAATGTGATAAATCATTCAAGACCCTAAAGGAGAAGCCCAACACAACATCGATTCTGATATTCCCAAATTGGGAAAATGAATTTCACGTCCGTGTAGACGCTTTAGGAATTTTCTTAGGAGTTATCTTAGCGCAATCCGAAGACAGAGCCATGGATCATCGTATCTATTTTGTGAGTTAGAAGTTGTCACAAGCTGAGCACAAATACACAACGACAGAAAGGGAGGATTTAGCCATGATTTATGCTTTGCAGAAATTTAGACATTATATGTTAGGTTCTCATTTCAAGTTCTTTACTGATCATTCTGCATTGAAATATTTAGTTAACAAACTTGTGTTGGAAGGGATAATTTGTAGATGGTTGCTATTATTTTAGGAATTTTTTTTCAAAGTTATTATTAAGCCTGGAAGATGCAATGTAGGACCTAACCACCTGTCTAGATTGGAGTCAGGGGAAAGTGGCAGAGTAGTTGACGATCATCTCCCAGATGCAGACCTGTTCTGGGTTGAGGCCATACTAGAGTAACTGGAAGACATATCAGTCTTCTTAAGTACAGGGGCTTTCCCATAAACATATTCTGCAACCCATAAACGCCATATGGTTGTTAGAGCAGCGGATTACCAGTTGATCATAGGATAGTTGTATAAATTGGGACTAGATAGTATCCTCAGAATATGCGTCCTAGATCACGAAAGATAGGATATACTCTGGCAATTCCACAATGGAGTTACGGGAGGTCACATAGGAGGGAAGGCCACTGTGAAAAAATTTCTACAATCTGGACTTTGGTGGGAAACGCTCTTCAAGAATTCAAAGGCATATGCTAGATCATGTGATATTTGTCAAAGAGTAGGTGAGCCATCACGAAGAGATGAATTGTCACTTCAATCAGTTCGAGCTCTACAATCATTTTAGAAGTGGGCAGTTGATTTCATCGGACTAATCAACCCCACAACAAAGCATTCAAAGGGTAGGTACATCATCACTGCAACTGACTACCTTACACATTGGGATGAGGCAACAACTGTTTAGGACTGTTTGACCGATACTGCTGTCAAGTTCATTTTTGAGAATATTATCACTCAATTTGGATGTACTAGGAGCCTAACCAGTGATCAGGGAGCTCATTTCATTAGTAGCACTATAGAAAATATTACAAAAAATCTTTTGATCCAACATCACAAAAGCATCCCCTACCACCTGCAGGCCAATGGAATAGTAGAAGCATTCAACAAGATTCTGGAGAGAGGGTTAACAAAGGTCTGTTGTGAAAATTGGGAAGACTGGGATGATTGAGTTCCAACAGTGATATGGGCTTATAGGACAACCACAAAGAAAATCCATAGGTACACACCATTCCAGTCAGTTTATGGGAAAGAGGCAGTGGTGCCTGTTGGCCCTTGACCAAGTTTTGAGGAATACTTGGTCATATTTGACCATTTTTGGGACTTTGACAGCCTGTCAAAGATGGAGTGCAACGTGAAGTAGAGATCATGGGATCTTGGCCCACTTTGGGTCCCTTTTTGGGTTTTTGGGTTAATGTAACGGGAAAGGGATGTTGGCCAGTGGGTTTACCCATGCTGAGGCCCATTTTTGTAATATATAAATATATACTTAGGAAATGTAAGTAGAGGACAATAGTGCATCTATGTGATGTATACCTAATGACTAAGTAACTGGATCGGTGTGATTGGATATATATTGTGGGTGCTCTGTGCATGATTGTAAGAATCTTGCAGATCTCAGTGCAAGTTGTTGCAGTTTGTGTTGAAGTGAAAGGAAGAAGTATCTAGCGAGCTGCGTAGATCTTTTGTCTTGTGCGAAGTAAGGATTGTTGGAGCTCTGTGCTGTAAAATGCTTGACCGAGATAATAAAGAAGAAGGCTTTGTCGACATAGACCCATGGTGGGGGTGAACCATAGTAACTCTATGTGTTGTGCTCTGTGCTTTGACCTGATGTGTTTGTCTCTCCTTTGCTAAATGCCTTGATGTGTTTAGGTAGATCTAGTTATGTTTTGTGCTTATGAGATATGAATGAATGTTAGGTCTGATATATAAGATGCTTAGTGCTTGATCTATTGAATCTAATCTATCTTTTCGTGGCTAAGTGTTGAATCATATTAGATCTAAGTACATACTACAATGCTCTGTGCCATCTACGAAGTGTCATAAGGGTTGAATATCGATGGATAAATTATGCTAGGTAATTGCTAAGTGATTTAATCACAGATCTATGTCCCAGCTAAGGTTGTAGACATCTGAGTCCTGCAACCACCCCTGCCTTTAGGTGAGACTTCATCTGCTTCGCAGGTGTTGCCAAAAGGGCCGATAGTTATGGATTTGTTGGTGCACTCTTGAGCGTTGAACCCTGGGTTTGCCCCTGTGCCAACAAATGGTTCCGTTGCCGGGACCTGAAACTATGATTGCTGGGAACTAAAGAAGAAGAATCTTTGTGCAAAGTAAGCTCTGTGCATAGATCTGTTGCCCTAGTGCGCACCTTTTTACTTGATCTGCGAAGCTTTGTACCAGGAATAAGGTCAGATATAAAGAAAGGAAGATCAGATCTAAAGAAAAGAAGCAAGATCTGAATGCTCTGTGCTCTAAGAAAAGTAAAAGTAGAAATTTCTGAAAGAAAGAGGTCAGATCTGCAGAAAAGAGGTAAGATTTGTAAGCTCTGTGCTCTGATAAAGGTAAGAATAGTTCAAGTTTTAGATCTGAAAGCTTTGTTCTCTATAGAAGCAAATAAGTGAAATTTTTTATTTCTAAAGCATGGATTTAGGTATGCTTGATAGATTTTGTCCTAGCTTGAAAACTAGGGCATTGTTAGAAAAAAAAAAGTTTGATATGAATATATCTGATAAGAATATTGATAGATATGTTATACCTATGCATAGAAAGAATGTTTGGACTAACAAATGGATGCAGGATCCTAGAAAGAATTTTTTGCAGACGAGCCATCATGATCCTAGCGTGCAGTATAGGAAAGGTTGGGGATCATTAAGGAGGAAAAGAGGATTAAATATTTTTTGTACTTGCAAAAGACCAGGACATCTTGCTAAGGAATGCCCTGGGAAAAAACTTAGTTGCCTCTGTTGTAAGGCTATGGACCATGAAGTACTGGATTGTCCTAGAATGATTGCTAGACTTGAAAATTTGAATATGGAGCAAGAAATCCCTGAAGGAGATCAAGAGACTAAGATTATAGAAGAACCCTAGAAAGAATCAGAGATTATGTTACTGAAAATGAAAGAAACCCTGAATGAACATAGAGATGCTAGTTTATCAGAGATATTCAAAGAAAAGGAGAAAATCGAAGTAAGAATAGGAGACTTCGACATTGCTGTGCTCTGGATGAGGGAACACAGATGAACATTATGACAGAAAGTACTTGGTAAACCCTAGGAAGGCCTACTATGGTTCCTTCGCTAGGAACCATAGGATTATTTAAAGGAAAAATGGTAACCCTATGTGGTAGGATTACTTAGATAGCTATGAGCACCCATGGAGCTTCAACAGAGGAAGAATTCAAAGTTATTAAATTTATTGAGGACCATGCCCCATTTCTAGCTTTGTTAGGCAAGATCTGGATTGAAAAAGACCAGATCCAGAGAAAACAAGAAAAGGAAGCCCTAGAATAGAAGAAGCAAGAACTCATGGAATTTATGACTAGAAGGATATCCTACTTGATGGAAGAAAAAGAGGAAATACCTAAGATATTGAACACCAGGGACTTGGATATCAAAATTATAAGAGCATTAGAGGAACCACATAAGACCAAGATAACTAATCCATATGATGAAGGAGTATTACCCTTGGATTTGAAGAAAGAATCTCAGCATCGTGAAGTGTCTATGATAAGAGAAGATAAGAATCATAATGGAAAAAGGATGACTGAGACGAAGCTCAATGGGAAAAAGGATAGGAAGATAAGAAAAAATAAAGCCAAGATCAAAAATTTACAGGAGAGTCCACAGGAAACTTCGCAGAAGGAAAAATCACAGGAATCGAGCTTCGTCGGGATATCAGAACAACGACCTATGGCACTTCGCCATGGAGAAACAATATAGCCGTTGGAAGCCAATATAACCGTTCAACTATCATTCTGAACAGATTGGAACACATTTATGGCTCACGACTATACCGTTAGATCGCACCATATGGACATAACATCAGTTAATGCTGCCTCATGCCCATTGTAAGCAGACTGTTTCTAAGTTTCCCTACTTAGTCCGTCGCGCCACGCACCGAAAATACTTTTTTCTAAGTGAGAATTTGATCCCAAAACTTGAGATTACTTCACTCTGTGATCATCACCTTGTTTTCATACCGTTCACTGTAGCCTTTGAATTCATTTTCACACCCGAGCTAGTTGACCCCAGCTTGTATGTCGGACGAGCTCAGTGCTGCTGAGAAAGTAGTTGAAGAATTTTTGACTGACTTAATGACTGAGAGAGTCATGTCGGAAAGAAGAATGTCCACCAGCATCCAAGCATCATCCACGACAGGAGTACAAGCCCCCCCATCGACTGCTCGAGCAGGGACATCTTGAGCCAGGGTAGAGAGAAGAACTAAGCACAAGGATGACATCACAAATGCCAAGCTTATCCCATGCATTCTACTAATTTACTTACCACCTCTAAGAGGTTCCATCAACCATGACAATGTACCTCGATAATTCGAGTATGATTTGATCACCGTGTACCTTTTGGAAGGGGTGCGCATAGTCTGTGTTGACCAGGATAAGCTCACAGCACTGAAATTTAGTGATTTTAACCTCAGAGATCGTAAAGCTTACAACATGTTAGCTACACATAAGTACTTAACCAAGACCCAAGGAGAGAATTCTAATATTGTCCTGCAGTCATGGACCCAAAACATCACACAATCCACACTACTTAATGTAATGAAGATCCCACACTTGGGCAGACACCAGGAAGTCAATGCATGTGTCAAGGTACTGTTGTCTTGCTACCACGAAGGATACTTATGGCTATACTGCTGCATCACTATGGATCCGACCTTGACCAATCAGATCACAGGACTTAGTATGAAAGGCCTTGACCCATAGGAGTTTTATCCAGGAAAGACCTCATAACGAGAATTAACACAGAGGATAAAAGAAACTTATGGCGATGTTGAGAAGGGCACGCGAGGCTACAATGTAGCCTCTATCCAGAATGGTGTAGTGCGCCTTGCCTGTCAGCTGATCGCAGGCAAGCTAGTTCACAAGAACAGACCAACATAAGTGATTGGATTCGTAGTTGACCTCACAGGGAAGTTCGTCGAGGGACTACATATGAACTGGGTGCAGTTTCTTGTAAACCAACTAGAGCTTGATTGAAAAGAAGTGCAAGACCAAGGGTATGAGTTCCACTTTAGTTGGTTGCTCATACTAATCACTTTCATTGCCTGGGAGCTACCAAAAGGTGCCACTTTTCTGGAGATCAAACCCTTCGAACCACTGTCCACGAATTTATGTACGCTATGGTACTCCAACGACATGAACAAGCAGTGGCAGTCCAATGCCATCTTCCACACCTATTACAACCAATTGAAGAATGCAATCTAGTCTACACTGTGCATCACCCCAAACACACTTCATAGGTTTAGACCTTTGATAAAGTTCAGCGTGGACTGCCACTTCACCTATATCATGGCACGCACTAATGAAAACAAACAATAGCTCCAATCATACTACAAGTTGACAGAAGAAGACTTGGAGCAGATTAACAAAGAATGGTAGGTGAACTTCCTTGTTCCAGTGGACCTTGTGTAAATGTCCAACGTGGAAACACCTGAAGCTATGTTGAATACACCTGGACCAAGTAAGACTAAGAAGGATGCTGAAGTTCAAGATGTCCATAGCACATCTACGAAGACCACTTCGATCTCACCTACGTAGGGAGGTAATGGTGAAGACTAGGTGGGACAGAAGTCGAGCAAAACAAAGGCGAGGTTACTCCACCTAGAGAGGAGGAGGATCCCTCCAATAAAAGGAAGACTACCCCACCAAATCCCTCATCCCAAAAGAAATTTAAGTCCACCCGAACTACGTTTAAGACTACCCTCACACCAGATGACTTCGACTTCTTAGCCGTTACACTGAATGATGCTTCACAAGAGATCATAGAAATACAAGAAGCGAAGCAGGAGGAGATATTTGGCCGAATCAAGGGTGAACTTCAAGAAATGTAGTAGGTACTCTAGTCCAGTCGAGCAGCTTCTATTGTGCACTTGATAGTTGAAACAATAGGAACAGATGATGAACCCACCCAATTACACCAGATCACTGATAAAGTCGAAGCTCGCCTTCGACGAGATCAAGAAGACACAACGCAAGCCACCTAGGCTTTGACACAAGTACAGAGTGTACTTCTAGAACAACAGAGTAAGGCATAATAGGAAAATATTTCCCTGAAAGCGAAGTGGGATGAGGAAATCTAGTAGAGCAACTTGAAGTACAGAAAAGGGTTCACAAAGCACTTCGCTCTGTGACGGTCATAGAAGTAAAGATTGAAGAACGTGTTCCACAACAGGTGACACTACTTGAATAAGTTATCCAACAACTTCAGCAACACATGGTAGATCTGGAACTTCATACCGTGCCCGAGACTCCTTAAGAAATAAGAGATATAAGGGAGGCAACTTCCCATAGTGCAATCGACCGATTAAAAAAATTTGCCTTGGAATACAAGTAGTTGTGCGCTAGAAGTGCCCAAACCCATGAGAACCTTGCAGAGAATCCAGAGTTGCACGCATTGGAGGTACAACTTCAAGAAGCAACGCAGCACGCAGACACGCTGCAGGTGCAAATGAAGGCCTTGATCCTAGTTCAAAGAATGAAGAGGTTTGCAGAACAATGCACCTCCCAACAACAGGTACACACACTGCAAAGTAAAGTGATGGAAGTCTCCCAATGACTTCAACCAATCCAATAAAAGGCATGCCAACTGTTCACCGAAGTTGAAAGCCAGGGAGCCAAGCTTGAAAAAGTTGTCATCACCGTAGAACAATGCCTGGAAGGGCCTGTAAATGACATATTGATCCAAGAATTCACTGAGCAAGAGGCTTTCACACTGCAGTAGGTTGAAGAAGCCTGAGCCAAGATTGAGGCATTCGAAGCAGAATTATGTAGACCTGAGTGATTGGGATGAGTCACAGGTGACTGTTGGGGGCCTGTTGGCCCTTGACCAAGTTTTGAGGAATACTTGGTCATATTTGACCTTTTTTGGGACTTCGACAACCTATCAAATATGGAGCGCAACGTGAGGCAGAGATCACAGGATCTCAACCCACTTTGGGTCTTTTTTTGGTTTTTTGGGTTAATTTAATGGGAAAGCGATGTCGGCCTGTGGGTTTACCCACTCTGAGGCCCATTTTTGTAATCTATAAATAGATACTTAGGCAATGTAAGTAGAGGATGGTAGTTCATCTATGTGATGTATACCTAATGGCTGAGTAACTGGATCTGTGTGATCAAATATATATTGTAAGTGCTCTGTGCATGATTGTAAGAAGCTTGCAGAGCTCAGTGCAAGTTGTTGCAGTTTGTGCTAAAGTGAAAGGAAGAAGGATCTAATGAGTTGCGCAGATCTTATGTCCTGTGTGAAGTAAGGATTGTTGGAGCTCTGTGTTTTAAACTACTTGACTGAGATAATAAAGAAGAAGACTTTGTGGACGTAGCCCCAAGGTGGGGGTGAACCATGGTAACTCTGTGTGTTGTGCTCTGTGCTTCGACCTGATGTGTTTCTCTCTCCTTTGCTAAATGCCTTGATGTGTTTAGGTAGATCTAGTTATTCTTTGTGCTTATGAGATATGAATGAATGTTAGGTCTGATATATAAGATGCTTAATGCTCGATCTGTTGAATCTAATCTATCTTTCCATGGCTAAGTGCTGAATCATCTTAGATCTAAGTACATACCATGATGCTCTCTGCCATCTACAAAGTGTCATAAGGGTTGAATATCGATGGATAATTTATTCTAGGTAATTGCTAAGCGATTTAATCACAGATCTATGTCCCAGCTAAGGTTGCAGACATATGAGTCCTGCAACCACCCCTGCCTCTACCTCGGGTGAGACTTCATCTGGTTCACAAGTGTTTCCAAAAGGGTCGGTAGTTAGGGCTTTGTTGGTGCGCTATTGAGAATTGAACCCTGGGTTTTCCCCTGTGCCTACAGTGCCTACATAGTTCATCACTCTGAGTTTGTACATCACACAGATCACACATATGTTGGAAGAAGAATCAGTTGCACAGAGACTTATGGAGTTACAAGAAGTCGAAGAGACCGGGATTTTAGTAGACTTCCATCAATCAGTTGAGAAAGAAAGGAAAAAAGCTTGGCATGACAGGCACATTAGAACCAAATTATTTTCCCAGGGAGACAAGGTTCTACTCTATAATAATTGGTACCAGAAGTATCCTAGCAAGTTGTGCATGCATTGGTTGGGACCATTTATAATTGCATAGATCCGACCCTCAGGAGCAGTCAGACTCGCGCAACTAGATGGTATGTTGCAGCTAGCATGGGTGAATGGTGCTTTCTTGAAACCCTATATGTATCTGGACTGAGATAAAAGGATTGTTACTCTAGTCCGATGGAGCATGTATAATAGTTAGATTTGAGTTTTCTGAATTTTTTTGTAAATTCAGTTAATAAAGTCGATGTGCACAGTTTTGCACCATGACACGTAGTTCATTTTCTGTTTAAATGTTGGTTGATGCAAAACGACTGACTCAGTAGCACATGATCAAAAGTGCAAAGAATCCATTAATGGTAGTCATTAATATGATGGGGAACCCTTTTGTGGTTAGAGGGAGAAAAAATCTGAATACAATCTGAGTCCATGTGCCACACGAACCCAGTCCAGTCATAGCCTTTATTGCCATTATGGTAACCCATCCGAATTCAGTTAAGACATAAATCCGCGATACACAAATATGTCATCGATATTCACACTGAGATTCCCACTCATCAAATGGAAAGGTCTGAAACCAACCACGTCCCTAACCAACTCGCACAAGTAAATGCCAGGATCCCCCAATAGGATTTATCCCATTAACTCGTCTCGTCAGACAAATCAGATCCAAGTTGTGTCCATATGGTCATAATGAAAAACAATTATTGCTAAATTTTACACTAAGCTCAAGTATAAGGCTCTGAGAACTTGCCATAGCACCCATCATTTTCAAAATAACTTAGTAATTTATGAATTATGAATAGAGAGCAAGCCTATGCTATTGTGAAACCCGTAGTCATGACCCCTATCCCTTAGCTCACCGTAGAAGTTGTGATAACTCAGAATCCATAATGCTGAGAGCCATAGCAAGCCAAAGCAGCATGTCTAAAGACACATTACCAGACAAGCCCTACGACCCCTGAGTCGAGGTCGTAGGTGATCTCAAAGGGAAGGTGGAGCAGTTCAAGTTCCTTGATCTTGAATTAATAGATCTAGTATTGTTCCCCCATGGTAGCACTCTGTAATTCCCATAGGTTGTTAAGGGAAGAAGAAATTAACAGAGGCAACTTACCAAAACCACTCTCAAAACTAGGATCTAGCCCTGCCAGTTTCAGAGAGGGATCTCTCTGTAGGATTTAGATATGCTTAAGTTTTAGATATTAGGCTAGTTAAAATAATATTTTGTCTGTTTTGTTTATAAATATTGGTTGAAGTATTGCTTTAAAAATTGTAATGTCCCCCACCTTTTAGAGAGGTGATGAGGAGACTCAGTGGCCTGGGCACCCCCACTAGGTCATAGTCTCACACTGAGGGGGGGAAAGTCAAGAAGTTAAAAGTTATATTTTTAAGTTGACTTAAGAAAGGAAAAGGATAAAGGAGTAAAAGATAACTCAACAGAAGAATAGAAGATTAACCCTGGGACATAACCTAACTCAACAGAGAATTAGAAGGAAAAGTATAAGTAAGAGGTTGGGGTGCACCTATTACTCATTCTGGTTTTGGATTAGCATTTGCTATTGTTCTTGAGCATTCAGTTTGGGGGTTTTGCTGTAAAAACCCTTGTGAGCAACTCAGTGGTGAAATATCCACTCACCTTGTTCCATAGCTTGGTCTTGGGGATGAAAGACTCCTCCACACCATTCTAGTCTCAGTCCATCTCCATCTATCACTTTAGAAGGTAGTAGGCCGTACTGTTCTTGTGTTTCCAGCAAGGGCGCACCATCATCTAGAGGGAGGTTCGATCCAGCTTATCCTGAGGGCCTGGGGCCATTCCGACAGTTGGGTTTTGTTTGCAGGGGCAAGACCATCAGTTTGAGGGATTTTCTGGAGGGTTATCTTCATTTTACATTTGTCTGTAGATTGGGGCGTCTTGGAGCCATAGGGGACATCCTGTGATTCAGTAAAAATTAGATGTAGGGAGATCTACTTGATATCTGAGTCCGAAACTTCTCCCACGGGGTTCTCATAGCCCGATCTATATTCTTGGAGAGTTTCGGAGCATTTGGAGGCCTCCTTCATCAAGGCCGAACTAGCTAGAGTTTCAGTCATCGAGTGGGGCACACCATTCAGTGGAGGAATTCAGATCTACAGGGTTTGAGAGTGGATTTGGGAATTTGGACATCTAGGTTGTCCTTGTAGTTACCCGATCTATCATTTGGCATATTTCTCAGGATGATTGGACACTTTTGGTAGTAGGGCCGAATTATTGAGGGCTTCAGCATTCAAGCAGGGCATGGCACTTTCCAGCTTCGAGGTTGAGCATTAGTACGGATCAGATCTACTTGATTCAGTCTTCATTGTATATCAAGCCTTTGGAGGCTTATTTTGTATTGGCGGGAGCATTTTGTAGCAACTCATATCTATTGCTTGTACGACCATCTGAGGTTTATGCCAGACCGGCCATCTATTGTATTGATCTTACATTGCTCATAATAAAAAGGTCAGATATTTGCTTGTGCTTCTACATCTTGAATGTATTGTGATCTTCATGTGTTGATGAATCTTGTATGCACTTAATAACTCAATAAATACTTGCACATCAATAGATCAGTAGTAGTTAGTGATTCCAAGAAAGAATTTGGCTTGGGATCATTACAAACATCAATTGGGCTATGGCGTCTGTGTTAAAGATTAAGATCTAATTACAACTTTTATAAGATTTCTTCACAGGGCAAGATAATAAGAATGATGGATCTATTAATATTAAATGTGGTGGAAAGATAAAATAGGTGAGAGATTCAACTAAGTAAAGAAGAAATCAAGAATTTCTTCACTTAATATCAAATGAAATAACACGCAGATCACTAAATACCAAAAATAGAGTGCACGAAACAAATTATGTTCATTTACTTCCTTTAAATGATTAGAAACATAAAACAATATGATTTACAAAGTAAGATAAACATTAACATAGCAATATAAACATCACCAACATCTAAAGGCAAGAATCCCGTGAATCTGTCTTTTTTATTACTGGTCGATCTTCTCAAAAAGATTACAAAAATAACTTCCTGGGCGCAAAAATAACCCTCAATACTTCAAAGTAAGAAGTATTTATACAAAAATTACATTTGATCCTGTCATTAATGACTAGGATATGGTGGAATAAAAATCTAATTGACTAGATACAAATTACAAAATAATATGACTGCTGATGATGTATTGAATCCTAAGTGTTGATTTCTAGGAAAGTTTTTGGTGATTCATCCACTTGACTTTGACTATCTTCCTCATGCTGACTCAG
This sequence comes from Picea mariana, assembly GCA_032191745.1. Classification (NCBI taxonomy): domain Eukaryota; kingdom Viridiplantae; phylum Streptophyta; class Pinopsida; order Pinales; family Pinaceae; genus Picea; species Picea mariana. The sequence continues at coordinate 102,698 of JASDQU010014296.1, forward strand.
ATGTCCCTATCACTGTTTCTCAAGTAAGGCACATAGGTATTCCCATCTCTTTTGACTAGGGATGAAAACCTTGAGTAACCTTCTGTAAGTTTCATCCATCTCTGTGTACTTGGCAAAGGTTGGCCTTGTGATGAAGATGTATTTTCTCTCATGTTGGATGCTCAGGTCCAACTGTAGAGTTTCTAAGAAATCCTTGCCAGTTATGCTCCCTTGTATGCCTGCAAACTTAGAACCATCTTTTTCCAGTGTGAGGATTTTCTGTTTGTAGTCTGATAGAGTAATCAATTTATCATTGATCACTAGTAAACCTGGAAGACCTTTCTTGTGCAGTGAGTCGACCTTGCTGAAAAAAATATGCACTCCAATGTCCATTGTCCGGGATTTATCCTCAAGCTGTAGCATCAATCCCTTCTTGGTAAAAACCTTCTTGACCTCAAGGATTGTCTCTGTCCTATCCTCAATTTCCAAAGCCTCTATCTCTTCTTTGGTCTTGGAATTAAAGAACCTGATGATTTATGTGGCCTTGGTAGGATTTTTTCCCAATTATCCCCTTATCTTGTCAATGGCTTGTATGGATCTCTACACAAGTTCATGCTATTCAAACAGAACTTGTATAAAGCGCCATATCTCTGTCATTGACTGGTTGATGTCCATCCATATGTTTTCTTTGTCTTCTAACAATGTCTTATCCATGAAGGTCTCCTTCTGCAGCGTTTGCAGTCCTTGCTTGAGCCTCTGTGATTTGTGCATCTCTATGTTGTAGCTAGACTGAAAAGTGGACTTCCACTTATGGAGGTTATTTATGTCATCCTGAATTATTTTGATTTCTTTTCCTTGCAGGTTCATGTCCTCCATTGACTTTGCCAATTTTTTTGATGCATCTAGAGTTGTCACTGGAATAAATGATGAAATTTCTGTTGTCGTGGTTATTGTTGCTGGTGTTGTTGTTGTACTAATTCCTGTGAAAGGAATTGCATTCAATGGTATGACAACCATTGACACACTTTGTTCCATCTCTTTAAGTAACTTATCCAGCTCAGCCTCCATCTCCTTAATCTGTGCATTCTGCTCCATGATTAATTTCAACATTTCCTCCTTGTGGCCTTCAGTCTCAGCCATTTCCTTTGCCTGTGAGTCTTATGTGGTTGGGATTTTTAGTTGTTTTCTTAAGGATACTATGTCATCATTCTTCTTATTTAGTAGCTCCTTAGCTTATTTAACATTTGATGGATCATATCTAATCTTGAGTACTAGCTCCTCCAGATATTTGATCGTGTTATCTTTTGGTAGGGAAGATATCTTCTCAACCTTCAATTGAGACTGGACATTGTGTAAGGAGACCTGCAACTTTGCAGCAGTCATGGAGGTATTTTCCAGGGTGGAGAAAATCATCTCACCAGTTTTTCTGTGCATATCCATCTGATCAGCTGGATGCACCTCTTTTATATCAAACTCAAATGTTTCCCTCTTGTAATAAAAAACTGTCTTGGGATGAGGAACCTGTGCCTGCAGGAACACCATATGCATCCTTCCTTTCTCTGTGTCGAAGGAAGATAACAACCTGTGCTGTGTTGTAGATGTATGCTTCCAAAACTGTGCATAGGTGTTGTTGGTCAAAAACTCATTCTTCTTTTTAATCAACTTATACTTCTCAAAAATATTGAGTCTTGCAGGCTCCTCTAAGGACTTAGCTGTCAATGTGGTATCAGTCTGTTTCTTGGATGAGGAAGTGGACATTGTATGTTGGCTACCTGAGAAGGGTGGTGAATGTGGTCCCTCCATAACTATGGTGGACTGAGTTTCTTCTTCTCTAGACCTGTCAGGTGTATGGATGGTTTTGGTCCTCTTCCTGTAGTCTTGGAAGTCTTCTGCTGAGACTTCTGTGACTGAAGGGGAGACTTCCTTTCTAGCCCTCTTCTCTTCTTGTATCTATAGAGTACTAGTATGTAAAATGATGACTGGTGAAATCTCTCGTTCCATGTATGTTAGAGTGTTTTCCTCCCACTTTGTCTGGTTCATGAATTTATCAATTGGTTTGGGCACATGAGCATAGGGAGAAATCTTGTTTTTGAGCCTGGTTTCTACAATAATACCATAGGGGTCATAGTGCCATGGGAAGCTCACGCTGAACTTCATTTCCATTAACAATTTATTAGCTTCTTCCCCTACAGCTTTGTTGTTGCAAATGAAAGAACCGATATGACCTTTGATCCTGAGTTATTACTTCTTCTTGAATGCCACAAAATGAATATCATCGTAATTTATCATCTATCTGATATATTCAAGAGAGAATATCCTGACAGGTAAATATTTTGGAATATTGTAAGGAGTTAACTTGCACCCATAGACCCTGATTTATGTGTGATTACGGTAAAGGTACCAGTCTCCTATTTTGGCTAAGTCTGACAGGTGTAAAATTCTTTGAATTTCCTCGTTTATTCTTGGTTCTGTTATTCCACTTAGCATGCATACCACTAGATGGTAGAATTGATCAATGAACTGTTTGAAGTTGAACTCAGATGAGTTCTTCCTCACTATGGATTTCTAGGAGGTGACAAGTTGAGGGTTACCATCTTGGTCCAACTTCTGCTGGGAGAAGGAGAACTTGTCTGCTTGGAAAAAGAGGAACAGGTACACCAGTATTGAAGAGTACCTGAACATACCTTCTGTGGAAAAATTGAAGAGTTGTTCATGGATGTTGTCAGCTAGAAACTGATTGTAGTCAAACTATGTAGTAGCCTTTTCTTCAATGGAGAAGATGGATAGAAAACCCATAATGGGTTCATCTACCCACTTGTCTGAATAGTATCCTAGTAGACAACACATGGAGGAAATGATCTGGTTTCCTTTAACTGAGAAGATGGAAGAATGGTATGGGGGATTCTTTTTGGGTAACTGTGCAGCTTCAGGGAGGAAAAACTCAAAGATATGAGATCTCTATAGGAAACATAATTTCTAGTACAATTCAGTTAGGATCTCAATGGAGAAGGGGGAGGACAAATCATTTTTGGGTATCTGCATCATTTGGTTTATCGTCTCATGGGTGATGGTGAACAAAGTTTCACCAGATGAAGATACCATGGCCCTTTGGTCAGGAAGGTAGCGTGCTTGACATTTTAGGGAAAATACAGGGAAACGGTATGTCTGGGGGAACATGTATAAAGGGAGATTGGATTCCTGGAGTTCGATCTCATCTCTCTGGTCCAGAAAAACATCTTTGAGCCAGAAGTGTAATTTGAAGAATTCAATTTCACACTTAGGATATGCAATTAGGTAGTCTTTATTGGCCAGGGGTATATGATGTAGATCGATGGGAGGAGGGAGGAAAGGATTTTCTATAGTCTAAGAGGATTTGGATTTGGGTGCCATCGTCAAATGGATATCTCCAACAGAAAGTGAAATTAATTGTGTTTACCAAGTTTTAATGGCAGTTGTTGACTGTAAGCTTGATGGTGGTTGTCTCGAGAACAAAAGATGATGGCGTCGACTGCATCTGGATTGATGAACAGTGAAAACATGGTGAAATAACAGGGTTAAATGGTTGAACCAGATGTTCGTTATGGAGCGGATGGTGAGTTGGACGGGTAACGGTAACGGCCGACTACATTGATTGGCCAATAGACATATCAGATGTGATGTGGAGGGTATTGAATGGCCAATGGGTGGATGGATGTGACGTGGAGTGTGATGAATGACCAAAAAGTGGATGGGATGTGATGTGGAGGGTGATGAATGGCCAATGGGTGGATGGGATGTGATGACTGGTAGGTGAGTGGAGTGTGACGTGTAGGTGGGGTAGTGGATTGCGGCGGAGGAGTGCAAAGGTGGTATGGATGAGTGGTTTGGTAGTTTACGCGGGGGGGGGGTAGGCAGTAAGCGATAAGGAGTGAGGGGGGTCCGAGTTAACAGGAATGTGACACGTTATGAGGGGCCCATGCTTGGAAAACCAACAACTCATACCCCCCCACCGTTAAAGGCAGAAAAGTCAGGGGGGATCTGATATTCTATGCATGTCATTGATCTGGGTGCGCTGTGATGAACCATTGATATTAGTGCGCTCTTTACAAAAAAGAGCCAAAACTGTCATATCACCACAGAACTTAGGACAAAAACATTTTGTGGGTTTTTCCAGCTCCCCTTTCTTTATTTTGTCACCAAGGGGTAAAAAATACATCGTTTTAACTCAAATCACAAGCATTTAATCAAAATTTTAACTATCTTTTATTGAAACAAAGCATACTAACCTATCTCCTAATCTAAGTACCTAACACATTAACCTAGATTAAACTTTTGGGTCAAAAATTACTCTAAACTAAGACATTTGACCAAGCTTAAACTGTTTGATCAAACTTATTCACTAACCTATCTAATTTGGCTAAGATTAAATTGTTTAGCCAAATTTATTCACTATTGTATCTGCATAAATTGAAAGAGCTTGATCATGGTTAGACAGTATGAATCAAGAAAAATTATTTCATGGGGTTTTATCATTTTTCTTTTCTATTATTATACCCTCTTTTGATTTTTTGTATTTTTCTTTTCTTTTCTTTTATTTCTTTCTTTTTATTTTTCGTTTGTAAATCATTTGCAGAATAAAATATTATTTACAACATAATGTAACTAGAAGAAGGGATAATAATCACCAGGTGATCCTATGAAACATAGGGTTATAACATCCCAGATGAACATAGATGTCTTCTGGGATATGGCTTTAGATGCGTTAGGAGGCATGCAGTTCATTCCAAAACCAGAATTTATCAACCTCTCCAACTCGACTATC
>JASDQU010014296.1:124433-139353 GCA_032191745.1 Picea mariana
ATTTTTGGAATTTCACAAAATAGTATAATTCACAATTGCATGTAATCAAATGGATATCATACATAAAGAAATTGTAAATAAACAAGTATGTGGATAGGTGGATTTTGTCCACGTGGGGAAACAATAAAAGAAAATTCTCATGTCCTAAAAGACGTATCATCCTTCCACTCAAATGGCATTGGGCCTTCCAATAGAACTCAAAAGTGGGGTCTGAAGCCACCGGAAGAGAAACTAGTGAAGGTTGAAGTAATTAGTTATAATGAGGGGTAGAGGGTGCATATCCTGAAAAAATTGGCAATATTTCCCAATAGCCACACAAAATCTTATCAAGGTGCGATTACAACCCACAATCACCACCTGGGTAGATCTCCTAAGTTTTGGACACTAGGTACCTCGGTCAAAGTGAAACATTTAGATTCTCGGCCTTAGAAATGGGTCACGGGTTGGATGCCCTCACAAGAGTTGGGTGACTCAGGGAGGGATGCACAGAACAAATGGACCTTGGCCTTTGAACCTCCACGAGTATCTCCTTGCCTTACGGTGTAGGAACACTTGACTTGGAGTATTTAAAAGTTCCCTATTTCTCAACTCCTATTGTTTGAAAATATGAGAACCTGATAACGGGGGGTTATTTGGATGCCTACCCTCAAGATCCTACCTAGATTGAAAATTTCTTTTGGCACCTCCTGTGGAGGAAAATTTAGTGCATTGGTTAGAAAATGTTTAGATGTGGTGGGATGAGAGATAGGGGGTTTTGACTAATCTCGTTTGAATTAAATGGGTGTGGATAATTTCTAAAGAAGTATTCGGATATTTCAAAATTCCTTTGGATAAAACCTACTTTGACCTCCACTATTCTAATAGAAATTATGTGTGTGGGGAGTGGCTTTGTGTGCAAGAAAGTGACAAGTGTGTAAATATTTTAATAAGTTAAGTGTGAGATTTCAACATGTGGACTTCCTGTGGTCCTTACAAATCTTCTTTACCTAGCTTACTATGTGTCTTTGGTACAACCTTGTGGAATATTTAAATCCCTAAAGAACTATAAATGTGGACATACAGGTCCTCACAAATCCTTTAAACTCCCTAAAATGTTATCTATACTAATAATTCTTTTAAACTATCCTAGATTGCAAACATGTGGGCATGTATGGGCCCTTACAAAGCTTTAAGATGGTTTCAAAAAACTAAAGAGGAACCCTAGGGGGGCTTTGTCCTCTCCTAAATATTTTTGTTTAAGGGAGATGAAAATTCCTCTCAAGCTTCGTTCTGATTCCCAAGATCACACTAGGGTGTGAGAGAAGAGCATACTTGAAGGTCAAAATTGGTTTCTAGTACCACTTTAAGTGATTGTGTATGAAAGAAATAACTTCAACTTAGAATTTTACAAGCCAAATGATCCATCCATGTGGCAACCAAAACAAAAGAGGAGAATTATGATTCTTTTTACCCCCTAAGTGCCTATGTTAGCTAACCTTTCATATGTGAAAAGACTATAAGTGGAGTGTAGTTTCCTTACAAAGTGCAGAGAAATAAGAATCTGAAGGCTAGGGGCCCTCAAAACATGCATAAAAACCATTACAATTTTGAAAAACTGGACTTATGAGTGGGTTACAGTTTTGACAGACGCACAGAGGGCACACAATGCACAGATTAATGAGGCATGTTTCACGCACAGTGTGCAGAGTGCGTGTCTATGGGAAGGAAAAGTCGTGCACTTTCTGTCACGCGTCAGGGGAGAAATTTCCAAGTGAAATACTCTTTCCTCAACTCAGAATTTTGACTTTGGCAGGTTGGGCTAGGCCGATTTTTGTACTTGCAAGAAAAAACAATCAAAATGAAGTGCTCTCAAAGCTCAAATAGGGATTAATTTGATATCAATCCCAAGTATGGTCGCCAATCTGTTGTGTTGGTTTTGTCACTTGGGTGAGCAAAACAACAAAACTGGCATGTCTAGATGAGCCTGCTAGACAAGAAGGAAGTTTGTGAGTGGGTTAGATAAGCCAAAAACATATGAAAACAAAGAAATGAACTAAAACAACTAAGAAATAAATGTTAGAAATCTTGAAAAACTTAGAACCATGAAAATCAAACAATGACCAACATAATGCTACCAATGGATCAATAGATTAGTAGGAAAAACACCGTAGAGAAAGGCAAGGACTTATGAGTCCCCTCTTCCTCCTTGGGTGGGCTCTTGAGTTCCCTAATTGAGAGCTCTTCATTCTTTACAATGGAAGAAATGGGAAATGGTGAAGAAAAACAATGCCTATTCCCTCAAGAGGTGAGTGGAATGGCCCATTGCAATGGTGCTTGAAGGCTTCAAAGAGAAAAGAGGATTCTCAAAGAAGAATTCTTCCATCATAACAATACCTTGAATATCTTGGTTTCTTAGCAAACCCATGGCTCTTATTTATATCATTCATACATGGAAAAATGTAATTGGTTCATAGTGTGAACAAGGGACCTTTTAGGGCACCCTCTAGTCCTTAACCAGCCTCTCATCTAGATTTCACTCAGATATGAGTGTCAAATCATGTTGGGGGTTGGACCAGAAGTGGTTAAGGGGCCAATAAGATCCATAAATGCATCATTCATAGAAGTGAACGTATTTTCCTGTACACAGTCACGCATTTTGCGCATAGTGCATGTTGAGGCATGTGTTGGCCCGCGCATTGTGTGCACTCTTGCTTTGGTGATTCTGCGCATTCTTATTTTCGACCCCAATTACATATTTTCTTTCCTTCTGGATGAATTTTAGTGTTGTAGGTGGACTAATTGCCATTGGCATTGATGTGTTTCTTCAATCATTTGTGTGCAATGTTGCAAACGATTTTTCAGTGATAACATAAGGATTTGTTGTCCCAACTCAAGTCTTGCGCTGTTGATAAATCTAATGAGGAGAAACAAATGGTTCTCACCATTATCTCCAAACATGGTCTAGAATACTCATTTCATTCATTTAGGTTCACTTCTCAGCCACCTGGAAGATGCCCTCTCTTGAGGACTTTATCAAGTATCAGATACAAGATTAGAACAAGATCATCAATATGGGAAAAATCAAAGGCCCAAAGGTGCATGCACTTACTGTGAAATATGGTAGTGGTCATAAATATCAGAAATCCAAGGACAAAGACAAAAGGAAAGCACATGCAAATCCAAAGAAGGAAGCGTACTCAAAACCCTTCAACGATGCCTCTGAATCCAAAGGTGGAAAGGGAAGAAAAGGGGAGAAATGCACTTACTGCCATAAAGGATTCCATCTAGAATCTGAATGTATGCAGAAACAGATAGATATAATGACCCAAATAATTCGGAAAAAAAACCTTGGAGATCGCATCGCCGAGGTTGTTAAGAAAAAGAAACCATAATATCAGAATCCCAAGAAAGGCAATTCTAGCCATTCTTTGATTTCCATCAACTCCTCACCCGATGCTTGGATCATAGATTCAGGAGAATCACACCACATGGATGCCACAAAATAATTCTATTCTTAATTGGATGCATGCAAAGGTCCTCCTATTCTGATGGGGGATAACTCTCTAGTTGAGGTCACGACAAAGGAAGGATTAAACTCACAAACAGAAGCTTCGCGAATGTGCTACACGTTCCCAAACTTTTTGGCAATCTTCTTTTCATGTATCAGATGACAAAATCCAGCACCGGAAAGAGAGTCATACTCACACCTAATGCAATGGATATCTATGACATGCAAACCGATTCTAGGTTTTCCACCGGTGAGGTAAATTATCAATCTAGACTCTACACATTTTCTGAATTTATTGAACTGGATTCGACATTACTACTTACCCATGTTGATGAAAGTAGTAGGATATGGCACAAAAGGTTTATGAATTTAAATTTCAGATATATGCAACAAATTAGAAAGCAGGGAATGGTTGATGGTCTACCCAACATCCACTTCTCCAAAGGAATTTGTGAGGGCTGTGTTCTTGGAAAACACCCTCAAGAGAAATTCGACAAAGGAAAGAATCAGAAGGCTTCCTTTCCTTTATATCTAATCCATAGTGACCTCACGGGCCCTTTTACACATCCATCAATCAGTAAATCAAGGTATGTGCTCATTTTTGTTGATGATTTCTCACGCTTCACATGGATTTTCTTTCTCAGGTAAAAATCAGAGTTATTTCAACACCTCAAAAATTTCAAATCCCTTGTTGAGACACAGCCAGGAAATAAAATCAAATTCCTCCAAACAGATAATGAGGGAGATTATGTCAACCATGAGATACAGAATCTTTTTCATGAGGCGGGGATTTAGTTGCAGCACATGGTTCCCTATACTCCACAGCAAAACGGAGTTGTTGAGCAGAAAAACAGATCTCTAAAGGAGATGGAATCTTGCATGCTACACACAAAGTCACTTCCATAGAGATTATGGGCTGAAGCACTTAATTGTGCAATCTACATACAAAACATATCTCCCCATATATCTATCAAAGATAAGATCCCCTATGAGGCTTGGAGTGGCCTCAAACCAGAAGTGACCCACTTTCATATTTTCGGTTCATGTGCATAGGCCATGATTCCCTCTAAGAAGAGGAAGGCACTTGATCCATGGAGCATAGAGTGTATCTTTGTTGGATACCCCGATGGTGTGAAAGGATACTGACTCATTAATATTTCCTTGGACTGGCTCATCATTGAGCTTAGTGTTCAATTAAAGGAAAGTGTCTTGCATGTACCTTAGCGACCGCATGCAGACACCTTTGTTCTTCCACCTATAAGATATTATGAGAATGCACATGCCGACTCTTCTTCAGATGAGAATTCTGATTCATAGGTTTTAGATGATCCATATATAGAGTTAGTACAGTCAGATGCAGAGTCAGGGCATCTAAATGCAGATGCAGAGCCATAGCATAGGCCCAAGTGGGCCAAGACTACTATTCAAGATGCAGGGGATCTTATTGGAGATCTAGCTGAAACTACGAGGACTCAATCTGATTTCAAGGAGCCTCCTCTTGTACTCACTTCCACTAAAACGATGCCACCTCGACATATTTTCTTGGTTCAATATTTAGATCCACATTCTTATGGAGAGGTTGCCATAAATCCCTTTTGGGAATCCACCATGCAGGATGAGTACAACTCCCTCCTCGAGAACCAGACTTGGGATCTGGTTCCCCTTCCTTCAGGAAGGAAACTTTTCAGGTGCAGATGGGTCTACAAAACCAAGAGTGCATTAGATGGATAGGTTAGAAATATAAAGCTAGGCTAGTTGCCAAAGGATTTAAGAAGGTGCATGGCATTGACTATGATGAGACCTTCGCTCCAGTAGCGAAGATGTATTCCATACATTTGGCACTTTCCATTGCGGTATCCAAGGGATGGGAAGTCCATCAGATGGACATGAAGAATGAATTTCTTGAAGGCAATATCTCTAAGGATATCTATATGGAGAAACCCCAGGCATTTATGCAGGATTCATCTTTGGTTTGTCGACTGAAAAAGTCTCTTTATGGCCTCAAGCAGGCTCCAAGGGCATGGTATGCCAAGATGGAATCCTACATGTTGTCACATAACTTTGTATGTTGTAAATCAGACCCAACTATTTACATTCTTAGGATGGATGATTCACTTCTACTCCTAGTTATATAAGTTGATGATTTGTTGATCGCTAGTTGCTCAACTTCACCAATTGTTGCACTCAAGAGGGTTCTACATGACATGTTCTTAATGACGGACATGGGTCCACTAAATTTATTCCTTGGAATCGAGATCAAACAGGATGCATCATGCATCAAACTATCGCCAAGTATGCACGAGATCTCCTTGAGATATTTCACATGAAAAACTGCAAGTCATCCCTGACTCCTTTCCTATTAGGAGTCAGACTTGAGGATGGTGGTAACACTCCACTGTTTGACAACACATTATACAGAAATCTAGTGGGGATATTTTTGTATCTCACACACTCGAGACCATACCTCTCCTATGCAGTTGGAGCAGTCTCTAGGTTCATGCAAGAGTTGCATGAACTACATTGGAAGGCTGCAAAGAATATCCTTCGATACGTACAGGGTACCATCACCTTTGGGATTCACTATGCAATAGACTCTACATTGGACCTCATTGGGTTCACTAATTCTGACTAGGTTGGTGATAGCATTGATCGCAAGTCCACATCCAGTTACTCACTCAGCCTTGGTTTCAAGCCTATATGTTGGTCGAGAAAGAAGCAGGTTGTTATTTCTCTATCTTCATCCAAGGCAGAGTATAGAGGGGTAGTTAACATAACCATTCAGGCTATGTGGCTACAACATTTTCTCACTATGTTGGGAATTTCGTTTCACCATTCGATCATCGCCTGGTGTGACAATCAGAGCACTCTGAAGTTCTATAGAGATCCAGTTCAGAGGCAGTGGATGAAGCACATCGAGATCCACATGCACTACATCCGATACTTAGTACACGAGGGGATCATCGACCTATAGTTTTGTCCTTTAGTAGAACAAAATGCATACATCTTCACCAAGACCTTCACTGAGCAGAAGTTCCATTCTCTGTGCAGTCATCTTGGAGTGAAGGACACAGTTTCCTAGCAACTGTCAGTTCTTCTTTTTACATACATTGTACATTGAGGGGGGGTTTCCCATGAGGTTTTCCCTCTTTCCTCATTTATTTCAGTGTACATTTTGTATTCGGGTACCTAACATGGCCTTGTTGCCAAGACCCATTCTTTATTTTCACCATAGTGATGTTCAAGGGGGATGTTAGAGATACTTCACACACACCTACGATTTATTTTTCCTAAGGTTTTCCCTATGTTTATTAGTCATTATATAGTCTCCTATAGTTTAGGGAGAATAATCCTCTAGGTGAATATTCTCTTCAGTTCACACTTCAGTTTGATCAGTTGAGTGGACTTTAGATGCCACATTGGGATCATCACCAGCTAATGTTCATTATCCTTGGGATAATCACTAGACTAGCACATTACTCATGATTATGTGATCTCCTCCTCACTTCACTTTGTTTCAGTCAGTTAACTGAAGACTGATAGACTAGTTAAGGGAAGACTGATAGACTACAATAGTCTTTCACCTTCTTCTCGAACTATGAATATTTTGAGCCTCTCCACCATTGATCTACTCTAAACCCAATGGTCGTAAATCATCAACCTTTATATCCACTATGTCAGGTATTTTCCATGATACTTACTCATGGATTCCATGTGTTTTCTACTTACTCATCAATATTACTACTACATGCCATTCACTTCCCATTCATTGATGCCAATTCCAATCTTTGTCAGCTACCACGTGTCACTATGGTGACCTGCCATGTGTCTCTTCATCGTTCATTGATATATTCGCTCTGAATAGATATCAGTGGTCAATCAGTGTCTCTATGTTGGACTTAACTTCATTGTAATAATATGATGGTAACACTCCCCAACACCCAATAGAAGGTCTCCACGCGTCCTATCCTTAGCCTTGATTAATATTAATCTAAATTCATCCTGATCGTCTGTCGGATCTCCCCTTCACCAATATGAACCGTTGGTTAAACAAGTCTGACTATTTCAGACATCACCATCATCTAGATCATACTGAAATCATCTTGATCGTCCATCACTCTATCTTCATCAGGGTATTCTCCATCATTGCATCATTTTGACTTAGAAATCTTTAACTCTGAGATATGACCACAACCATCGATCTCTTCTCCGATTGACCTATACCATATATCAAACTTGTTTCTATTGGAGTTCTCCACTGACACATATTTTGACTGCGCTAATTTGAAAGTCTTTACCATTCCTTCGAACTTTGGTCACACGATTATTTTCCATCATTCGAGGATGCTAGACCTCCACTCCATATATAATCTAGACCATCAATGTTCGCGTTAACTTCTATCTTTTCCATAATGCGAGAATGATGTAGCTCGTTGATCTAATATTGATCAATGGTCGATATTGTCCCTTTGTCTTGCTTCCTTGTACAAATGAACTTCACTCTAACAGTTGATATGAACTCGATAAGGATCTGATGGCTACTATTTCTTCACTCCTGTAGAGGATTTCTTCCACAATATTCAAAGGGATTTGGGTCTTGACTCGCATGCACATGAACAGAATCCAAGTTTGTTCACTTGTGATCTCGCTATGACTCAATTAAGATTTAGATCATCCCATATTGTATTAAATACCCTGACGTATTCGATGATTAGTATTTGATCTCGACCAACCTACAATTAAATGTTCAACTCAGATTCTAATTATGCATACACACTTTGACAGGAATTCCTCATTGTTCCGGCATTAACACCTATGACACTCAATCTGCAGATACTTAGCATACACATACAATTAACACAGAGATATTCAATAATCAATTTCACACAACACTCGAAATAGAGTGATTTCATTACATAATTGTACATATACTATACATGGGGTTTTACATAAGGCCCTTTTCCTCTATGGCCTTCCAATCTCTCACACAATTGGCTTGATTCCTCATTCAATTGGCCACTCCTCTCATGCTCGAAAGTTTACAATCTAATTACAAAGGTTATAAATCCAAATTGTTTCAGATCTTAACAATCGTTGCTAAATTATCCTTCAAGATACATGGATCCACAACAGGGATGATTTTAAGGATGAAAATATATTTTAAAATGTAGAAACCTTGGCAAATTCTACCAATCCTTCATATGCCAACTATAAAATGTTTTGCGATATTTTTGTAAAAATGTTCAAATTTCTAAGGATTTTATATAGTTTGTATAAAATTTTGGCGATTTTTAAGGTAAAATAATTTTATCCTGTAGAATTTGGGCGAATTGTTTTTAGAACAGCGAATCGTTTTTGGTAAAAACCATGGAAAATTATCCCATGAGCAAAATTTATTCCCTAAAATCATCACTAAGATTCCAAAAAATCCTCACAACAACCCCTATGATCTCTCTAGATCCTCAAAATATTCATGAGGCCTAAATCTCAACCAAATCATTTGAGAACAAACCAATTACATATTCAAATTATACAAGCTTTCTAGAATTCCTTCAAACATAGGAATTTTCACAATTAAACAATTAAATTCAAATAATTTCAAGACTCCTAGGTCTAACCAAATGTGTTTGGTTTTGGAGGCAGGATGATCCTACATCAAATAAATCGATCCAACTCCTTTAGGATTTTTTCTAAACCTCATGGGGAAACCCAAGGGATGCTTCCCCACATTTGTGGATGGAATCCATAATACACCCATCAATGTAGGCTAGTAAGCCTCACCCAAGGGAATTTGAACTAGTCAAAGGTCAAGTAACATTGGCAATAATCAATTGAGATAACCCCTTAGGATTTTTAAAGTAAAAGAAATAGGGTTGGGATTTGATCAACTTATGTGTGCATAAATCATGATGCCATACATACATACATATTCATACATACATGCATGTATACATACATACATACATACACACACACACGCACGTGCACATGCACACACACCCNCACACACACACACACACACACACACACACACATGGAGTTTTCCAAGGAAAAACGTTGCGATAACCTTGAAGGACTTTACCAAATTTGAACCTATTGCATATGGCTACCCCCTTGACAGCATGCCTCGAGTGGATGGTTCAACTGAGTGAGCTAATCCTTGGAGTGATAACCATATTGAACGAATAAATGCCCAAAACAAAAGGGTTAATTTTATTGTCAAATACATCTATATAATATGTAAATATTGCAGTTTGTAAAACTATAACAATTGTCATATTTTATATAAAAGAAAATATGAACATATAAGTTAAATTTATTATAATAAAAAATATTAAAATACATTTTACCCAAAATATCAGGAAGATAAACTTGTAATTGAAAAGTATTTATATTACAGTTAGAATTATATGAGAGTACTTATTGATGGTTATATTCCCTAAAATGTTGAGAAATATTGATTTTAACATTATCATTACGTCAAATTATTCCTTCCTACCAATTCAATTTTCCAAAAATTTAACTAATAATTTACCCTCAAGTTAGATAGTTTGTCCCTTTCTATTGGCAATCTCCTCGACAATGAGCAATTTGCGATCCAAAATTTAAAGTTTGGGCATTTTTTTTTCATTTCATTATACCATAAATCCATTCAGAGTATGGCTATTACTAGGTATCCAATGTGCAAGCATGAGACAACTAACATGAAAGACAAGAGGTTTCCTAAGATTGCTTCAAACTCTAGTCAAAGCCACTCTAGCTTAATATGGGTTGCCATAAATATGCTAAATCTTGGCTAAATCATTCAAGAATAGAGAATGAGGTCACTCTACATAATATCAATACCATTAAAAATATTGTCCTGTCTAAGTTTAAGGAGAAATTATGGGGGGATAAAGAATTAGAGGAAAAGAAAAAATTAAGACACTATAAAGAGGTCATTAATTGTTGCAATAAAGAATTAGAGGATAAGAGAAAAATGAGATACTAATAATAATAATAATCTAATTTTAAGTTCATGTCCAAGCCAGACACCAAATTGGTGTATGATACCCCCTTATTTGTGGACAAGGGACCCCCTCCATGCAACGATTTGACTACTAAAGTCTATGGACGTGTACATACCCTACCTCCCTCTACATTTGAACTTGTGACCTCCAAGGAGGAAACAGATGTTATTAACCATTAAGTCATTAACCCTGATCTAGAATATCAAAATTATTTTCTATTGTAGCTAGCATAAAGAAGAAAATCAACATTTCTAAAATAAGAGCAAACTCTCATGAGCTCCATAGACAAATAAGCTGTTGGACAACTCCTAAAATGTCGGAGGATGAAATAATTTGTCATATTTGGGATACTAAGAAGGTGGGGTATGAAAAACACTTTATCTTAAAATGTAATGTGTATTCCCACATCATATCTCAATTCAAACATACTTGTAACAATATTGGCATTCCTTAGTGGTGGCAAGTGCTTGGGGGGATATCGTTTTGGATCTGGAGGGAAATCTAGAAAAATCATATGATTGGGCTCTTAAGAAGGCTACAAACAATCAAGTAGAGGCATGCGATCTCTACTAGGGTATCATTTTGGAAGAAGAAGTTGGTCGATCTTCTTTCATTTTCATTGGTGACTCAAGCACAATAATCAACCTAACTTATGGCTTTGAAAAATCCCCTTAGATAAAAAAATTTCTTTGATCATGGCCCAAGTCCAAAAGGATATATGTACTTTGCATAAGGATTCATTTTATCAAGTTCTTAGAGAACATAATCATAAGGCTTATTCATTAGCCGATAAAGAGGTCGCCTTTAACCCTAGAGTCATTCACAAAAGATAGGGGTGGTTTTTCCATCCCATTCCATAGCAATATTAGAAAATTATGGTCATGAAGGTAAGGTCACTCAAAATTGTAATTAATTACCACTTGTTCAACAAATAAAACTATAATATCTCAAGTTATGAGCCTGGATTTGAAAGGAAACACACTTCCCTTATCATATGATCGAATTTAAGGTTGCTTTGTCTATTAAACTCATTGTTGAAGAGATGATTCAACAAGGTGGGATACTTGTAACATCCTAGTTTTAACCCTTATGAACTATAATGTATTATGTAATTGTGACTTAGGTTGGTGAGTCGGTAAAGTCAAAAAGGGGCCAAAGTGCCTAGGAAATGTAATACTTCATATACATTAATTAAATACATCGTTGGTCACAAGACATACAAGCAAAAAAGAGATAGGGGGCTATGATTCCATGAGAGAAAGGGGCTTGAGGGGATACGTATTTTTATTTATTATCTTATTTAACCATAATTGATTTTATGGAGAAAAGGGGTTACATGAACTTCTTGGGAGAAAGGCCATGTGGCTCTTGTCTTCATGTAATTATTTAAACATCCCTTGGGGGCTGTTTTGGGGTCGTTCTTCCCCTAGTTCGTATTCTTCGCCTTATTCTATTCTTCTACTTTCCTATTCACTCTCTCTCTCTCTGGATATTTCATGTGCTCTTGGGCTGAGCATGGAAACAGATGGCAGCAAGAGGAGAGCCATTGTTGAATGGCTGTAATAATTTGTTGATCATTCCAGTAGGGAATGGATGCATGTCTGCATGAGCTTGATGGCAGTTCAGATAGAACTATCCACAACTGAGAATCCTTGGAATTTACAGTAGGGAGATTTCCTGACCAGTAGCACTGGGGCCCTGGAGAGAAATGGAACAACCTCAGGGACTGCATGGTAGAGAAAGGTGTTAATTTCTTTGGGTTGTGCAGTTTGAGGGGGAAAGAGAGCTGGAAATTCAGATTTGTTGTGTGGTTGGGAAACCTGAGAGCTAGTTAGCCAACTTTTGTGTGTTTATACTTGGCATAGGACACGTCCTTGTGGATTCATAGCCCTGGCTCGGGGGTGATATACTATCAAGAGTAAAATAACATCAATGTCTATTGTTGGGTGGAATGTCCTTAGTCTGCAGCCAGTTGGTGAACATTTACTTGCAAAGATAAGTGCTCTCTGTGTTTTCTATGTAATGTTTATTTCTGCTACGTATTGAATTATCTTTGAGATATGTCTTTAGAATATTCATTTTTGTTGGCTATTGTTGTGAAGGTCATTTAGTTCCTTTGCTTTTATGCACCTTTATTAATTTTAAAGGTATCTGTAAGAGAAAGAAGTCTAAGAGTGGGATTGAAGTAGCATAGCCTGACCTATGGGTGGCTGGGAATGTTAAAAATTGGTATCAAAGCTTCTGGCTGAAACACCCGGCCGGTATGGGTCAGGTCTGTTGGTCAGAGTCTCGTGGTTGAGATTGATTTATGACCTTGAAGTCGAAAATATCAGGAGGAATGGTGTTGCAGATTCCATGCAGAAGATAGAATGCCAGAGATCCTTTGTAAGGGATCGAAGGATCGTGACCGTCCCTTTCAAAATCAAGAGCAATCGCCATTGAGGGATCAAGAGAGATCTGGATTATTGGATCGGAGGGCAGATGAAAAAGGATTGTTCATTGAAGGTGAAACCAAAGGTTGGGGTAAGGTTAAGTTCTAGCCGTCAAATCTACGTGTGAGTAGATGTGAGCCATAGATCTCATGGCAGTTCAGAGGATCGACACTCTAGGAGAAGCGAGTCCTAAAGTTGTTAGGAGGGAAATCTCTCGAAGTCCCAAACTCCAAAGTTGATATAGACCACTCATCTTTGAGGACACGTGTTTGCAGATTTCCAATATTCAGGAATTTGGAATTCGAGGGATTTGTGGTGTAGTGTGGAAACTTCTCTTAGAGTGTCAAAGTCTCAAAGTCTCATCGACTGTTAGATGGAGCAGTGGACTTCGAGAGTTATTAGGACCGTCAGATATAGAAAGGATGGAACGATAGTGAAGCTTCAGAGATTTGGAACCTCACCACTCTAGAGTTCGAGAGTATGGGAGGAGTGTGAGCCTGAAGCTTGGATTTAATCACAACCGTTGGCTATGGGAGGAGTGTGAGCCATCAATTTAAATTTGACGTTTGACTATATGGGAGGTAGCATGTGTTGGAGTCGGGAAACTTCTGAAGCCCAGAGTTAATCACAATCGTTGGTTGTGGGAGGACTATGAACTATTGATTTTACTTCAACGTTCAAATATCGAGGAGGTAGCTTGTTTTGGAGTCGGGAAACTTCTAAATCCTGAACCGCCAAAGTCTCAAACTTTTTCCTCGATCGTTAGATCGAGGGAATGACTTCGGGAGTGATGTGGGTCATCAAGTATAGCAGTGGTAGAAGGGTAGAAATGTTCAAACTTCAAAAAATTTCCACTCCGGCTATTACTAAGTATGTTGCAGAGAAAAACCATGAAGCATCGAAGCCCCAAAGTGCCAAATGCATGGAAGTGTAAATACATGAGGCCTATTGGCGTAATTTTGATCAAACCAAGGTCCTTCTCAGGTTACCAACAAAAGGTACCAAGTAGTCTAGAGCGTTGGCATTTTCATCTCCTCTAAAGAGAAGAAGTCTCACCCGAAGCATTGTTGAGACAAATAGATAGGGAAGGGTAAGGAAAAGACTTAGGAGGATTCACAGAACCTTTAGGATTCATCCTGCTCTTGTGCAAGAAATCCAACTATCAAATAGATTTGAACCTTATGTGTGCAAGAATCGAGCCTACTGATGTTGCAGAAAATCATTTAAACATAGAACCATCATGAGGAACTTATAAACCATACAGAAGTATTGTAATGCATGAATAAAACACAATAAGACACAACATATTTTGAAATTTTAGATCCTTCTTCATATTATCTTTGGAATCTTCCTTCATTTACAAGCTCAGAAACATAAAGTAGTGCTCTATTACAAAATTTTGGCTCTAGACTCATGTCGTGGAGCTCTACTCTCAAAAGGGGTACATATTACATTACATACTCAAAACTTTTCTTGACTCAACTGACAACCACCCTCTAGAGAGGGGAAGATCAGACTGAACATAATCATAATTTGATCAAACAATAACAACAACTGAATGAATCAACAACAAACCCTTCTACAATTTATGTTCATCCCTATATATAATCTAGGTTGTGTCTTCTATATCAGCTTGCATGCTTTCTTGTTCTATTGCAACCACTTTTGCTTAGCTAGCGTTGCATTGTCCTTTTTGCAACTAATTTCTATTGCTCTTTATTGCTCTACTATCCAGCTTATTCTGAAGCTTACACAACTCATACTAGGAAAAAACTTGTGAAATTCCTTATCCCAAAAATGAAGGGCCCAACAGGTTCCGACCACAACCCTTGACTCGCCCTCAATTGAAGTGCTTGGTTCTTTCACAGCTTCCAGGAGAAACTATTGTTTTCCCTTGTCCTCCCTTTCTTCTTTCTTCTGCTCTTATGCTTTTGCTTTCTCTTATTTTTCCTCTTCAAACTAAGGTCCCAACTCTGGGACCAAATTGAAGGCCC
>JASDQU010014296.1:139403-197710 GCA_032191745.1 Picea mariana
TATATATATATATATATATATATATATTGGAATTGCTGAAGATGAGCAGGAATCACTAGAGTCGTCATTCACTAAAGGTGTTGGGTAGGGATTGTTGGATCCGCTGGAATTTTTGGAGAGAAATAAGTAAGAAACGTTGGAGCCTTAGCTACCACCACTCTTTGAAGTTGTGATGACTATGACTCTTTGCAATTTTGTGACACAAGAACCTCTCTTTATCATGGTTTCATGCAGAGCTGCAGGGTCTTCCCTATGGATCTATGAGTGAAAAGGAATATTGTGTTCAAGATATAATGGGAGACACCAATAGATCGAAGATGGAGGTGTTTAGTTCCATGGTTTCTTGTGTTTCTGGTGTTTCATTCGGAAGGAGATCATTGTTGATATTATCTCGTGCATTACGGGTGGTGGTTGATGCAATGTTGATATAACCCTATCCTTGTAGTGGATTGCAGGAAAAGGATGGGTCTCATGAATCCTACATCATATCTCGAGCTTCATGGGTGGTTGAAAATATAGGATTTGGGTATGATGAGTCCACCTGCATTAAACTTGGAGCTTCACATACGGTTGAAAGTAGGAGCCAAGGTATGCTTAGTCTATTTTCTTCATCATCCCATATCTTGCTTATCTGGCTTAAATGAGTGGGCATGTCTACTGATTCTAGGATACCTATTCACTAATGTTGTTCATGTCTCGTTCAGAGATGGATTACTTTTTGCATTGTAATTTTCTATTTTCTTTTTGTTGGTCACTATAGGAGATAATATTTTCCTCTTAGGTATTAGTTATGGGAATTATCTGTGTGGAATCTTGTCATTTTCTCATTAGAAACCTCATGTTTCCAGATATTAAATATCTTGCTATGATGCACCTATGCACCTCAAGAATGTATCTTCATTTTTTCTTAAATAGAAGTTATATTTTTTTTTTGCAGGAATCGTGATGACCTCCCGACCTTGTATTCCCAGAAGTGCAGAAAATTGAATCTAATTTCTGCTACAACTCGGATCGAACTGCTTCTAATTTAGCTGATTGTCCCAATTATTTCTCCACTAAAATATATTTTGCAACTCTCCATTCTCACCAGAACTTTAGCACTTAAATCCGGGTGTTAATCCTTCTTCATGACCCATCACATAACCATTCGCTAAATCTTTACACATTGGATACTTTAATCTCTATTTGTTGATCCTTTTATCTCACCAGGTGACCATGGGCTTAACACCATCGAAGTTAAATTTTTTTATGCCATCAAACCTTTCACACAATTCATCTCCCACTGTTGATCTTCACAGGATGGATGATTTTGAACGCACCTTAAAATGTTGTGGTTGGAATAGAATCCGAAAAGGCTATGTCGATGGATGGTAGATCTCTCTTCTACGTGCATGCCTATGGACGGTCTCAATTAAACCCCATTCTCCTTTGTTTCAAAATCCCCTTTTTGGACTCCTTCAAGATGCAATTCTCAGAATCCTTTACTACGATAGTCTTTCACCTTCTTCTTGAACTATGAATATTTTCAGCCTCTCCACCATTGATCTACTCTGAACCCAACAGTTGTAAATCATCAACCTTTATATCCACTACGTCAGATATTTCCCATGATACTTACGCATGGATGCCATGTGTTTCCTAATTACTCATCAATCTTACTACTACATGCCATTCACTTCCCATTCATTGATGCCAATTCCAAGCTTTGTCAGCTACCACGTGTCACTATGGTGACCTGCCATGTGTCTCTTCATCATTCATTGATATATTCACTCTGAATAGATATCAGTGGTCAATCGGTGTCGCTATGTTGGACTTAAATTCATTTTAATAATATGATGGTACCACTCCCCAACACCCAATAGAAGGTCTCCACACATCCTATCCTTAGCCTTGATCATTATTAATCTGAATTCATCCTGACCGTCTATCGAATCTCCCCTTCACCAATATGAACCGTTGGTTAAACAAGTCAGAATAATTCAGACATCACCATCATCTAGATCATACTGAAATAATCTCAATCATCCATCACTCTATCTTCATCAGGGTATTCTCCATCATTGCATCATTTCAACTTAGAAATCTTTAACTCTGAGATATGACCACAACCATCGATCTCTTCTCTGATTGATCTATAGCATATATCAAACTTGTTCCCGTTGGAGTTCTCCACTAACACATATTTCAACTATGCTAATCCAAAAGTCTTTACCATTGCTTTGAACTCTGGTCACATGATTATTTTCCATCATTCAATGACGCTAGACCTCCACTCCATATATAATCTAGACCATCAATGTTCACATTAACTTCTGTCTTTTCCATAATGAGAGAATGATGTAGCTCGTTGATCTAATATTGATCAATGGTTGATATTGTCCCTTTGTCTTGCTTCCTTGTACAAATGAACTTCACTCTAACAGTCGATATGAATCTTGATAAGGATCTGACGGCTACTATTTCTTCACTCCTACAAAGGATTTCTTCCACAGTATTCAAAGGGATTTGGGTCTCGACTCGCATGCACATGAAAAGAATCCAATTTTGTTCTCTTGTGATCTTGCTACGACTCAATTAAGAGTTAGATCATCCCAGATTGCATTAAATACCCTGACTTCTTCGATGATTATTATTTGATCTCGACCAACCTACAATTAAATGTTCAACTTAGATTCTAATTATGCATACACACTTTGACAGGAATTCCTCATTGTTCTGGCATTAACACCTGTGACACTCAATCTGCAGATACTTAGCATACACATACAATTAACACAGAGATATTCAATAATCAATTCCACACAACACTCGAAATAGAGTGATTTCATTACATAATTGTACATATACTATACATGGGGTTTTACATAAGGCCCTTTTCCTCTATGGCCTTCCAATCTCTCACACAATTGGCTTGATTCCTCATTCAATTGGCCACTCCTCTCATGCTCGAAAGTTTACAATCTAATTACAAAGGTTATAAATCCAAATTGTTTCAGATCTTAACAATCGTTGCTAAATTATCCTTCAAGATACATGGATCCACAACAGGGATGATTTTAAGGATGAAAATATATTTTAAAATGTAGAAACCTTGGTGAATTCTACCAATCCTTCATATGCCAACTGTAAAATGTTTTACGATACTTTTGTAAAAATGTTCAAATTTCTAAGGATTTTATATAGTTTGTATAAAATTTTGGTGATTTTTAAGGTAAAATAATTTTATACTGTAGAATTTGGGCGAATCGTTTTTAGAATAGCGAATCGTTTTTGGTAAAAACCATGGAAAATTATCCCATGAGCAAAATTTATCCCCTAAAATCATCACTGAGATTCCACAAAATCCTCACAACAACCCCTATGATCTCTCTAGATCCTCAAAATCTTCATGAGGCCTAAATCTCAACCAAATCGTTTGAGAACAAACCAGCTACATATTCAAATTATACAAGATTTCTTGAATTCCTTCAAACATAGGAATTTTCACAATTAAACAATTAAATTCAAATAATTTCAAGACCCCTAGGTCTAACCAAATGTGTTTGGTTTTGGAGGCAGGATGATCCTGCATCAAATAAATCGATCCAACTCCTTTGAGATTTTTTCTAAACCTCATGGGGAAACCCAAGGGATGCTTCCCCACATTTTTGGATGGAATCCATAATACACCCATCAATGTAGGCTAGTAAGCCTCACCCAAGGGAATTTGAACTAGACACTTGTTGACACAGAACTAGTCAAAGGTCAAGTAACATTGGCAATAATCAATTGAGCTAACCCCTTAGGATTTTTAAAGTAAAAGAAATAGCGTTGGGCTTTGATCAACTTATGTGTGCATAAATCATGAGACCATACATACATACATATTCATACATACATTCATGCATACATACATACATACATACACACACGCACACACGTGCACACACACACACACACACACACACACACACACACACACACACACACACACACACACATGGAGTTTTCCAAGGAAAAACATTGCGATAACCTTGAAGGACTTTACCAAATTTGAACCTATTGCATATGGCTACCCCCTCGACGGCGTGCCTCGAGTGGATGGTTCAACTGAGTGAGCTAATCCTTGGAGCGATAACCATATTGAAGGAATAAATGCCCAAAACCAAAGGGTTTATTTAATTATCAAATACATCTATATAATATGTAAATATTGCAGTTTGTAAAACTATAACAATTGTCATATTTTATATAAAAGAAAATATGAACATATAAGTTAAATTTATTATAATAAAAAATATTAAAATACATTTTACCCAAAATATCAAGAAGATAAACTTGTAATTGAAAAGTATTTATATTACAGTTAGAATTATATGAGAGTACTTATTGATGGTTATAATCCCTAAAATGTTGAGAAATATTGATTTTAACATTATCATTACGTCAAATTATTCCTTCCTACCAATTTAATTTTCCAACAATTTAACTAATAATTTACCCTCAAGTTAGATAGTTTGTCCCTTTCTATTGGCAATCTCCTCAACAACGAGCAATTTGTGATCCAAAATTTGAAGTTTGGGCATTTGTTTTTCATTTCATTGTACCATAACTCCATTCAGAGTATGGCTATTACTAGGTATCCAATGTACAAGCATGAGACAACTAGCATGAAAGACAAGAGGTTTCCTAAGATTGCTTCAAACTCTAGTCAAAGCCACTCTAGCTTAATATGGGTTGCCATAAATATGCTAAATCTTGGCTAAATCATTCAAGAATAGAGAATGAGGTCACTCTACATAATATCAATACCATTTAAAATATTGTCCTGTCTAAGTTTAAGGAGAAATTGTGGGGGGATAAAGAATTAGAGGACAAGAAAAAATTAAGACACTATAAAGAATTAGAGGATAAGAGAAAAATGAGATACTACTACTAATAATAATAATCTAATTTTAAGGTCATGTCCAAGCCAAACACCAAATTGGTGTATGATACCCCCTTGTTTGTGGACAAGGGACCCCCTCCACGCAACGATTTGACTCCTAAAGTCTATGGACGTGTACATACCCTACCCCCCTCTAGATTTGAACCTGTGACCTCCAAGGAGGAAACACATGTTATTAACCATTAAGTCATTAACCCTGATCTAGAATATCAAAATTATTTTCTATTATAGATAGCATAAAGAAGAAAATCAACATTTCTAAAATAAGAGCAAACTCTCATGAGCTCCATAGTCAAATAAGGTGTTGGACAACTCCTAAAATGTCGAGGGATGAAATAATTTGTCATATTTGGGATACTAAGAAGGTGGGGTATGAAAAACACTTTAGATTAAAATGTAATGTGTATGCCCACATCATATCTCAATTCAAACATACTTGTAACAATATTGGCATTCCTTAGTGGTGGCAGGTGCTTGGGGGGATATCATTTTGGATCTGGAGGGAAATCTACAAAAATCATATGATTGGGCTCTTAAGAAGGCTACAAACAATCAAGTAGAGGCATGTGATCTCTACTAGGGTATCATTTTGGAAGAAGAAGTTGGTCTATCTTCTTTCATTTTCATTGGTGACTCAAGCACAATAATCAACCTAACTTATGGCTTTGAAAAATTCCCTTAGATAAAAAAAAATCTTTGATCATAGCCCAAGTCCAAAAGGATATATGTACTTTGCATAAGGATTCATTTTATCAGGTTCTTAGAGAACATAATCACAAGGCTTATTCATTAGCCGATAAAGAGGTCGACTTTAACCCTAGAGTCATTCACAAAAAATAGGGGTGGTGTTTCCATCCCATTCCATAGCAATATTAGAAAATTATGGTCATGAAGGTAAGGTCACTCAAAATTGTAATTAATTACCACTTGTTCAACAAATAAAACTATAATATCTCAAGTTATGAGCTTGGATTTGAAAGGAAACACACTTCCCTTATCATATGATCAAATTTAAGGTTGCTTTGTCTATTGAACTCATTGTTGAAGAGATGTTTCAACAAGGTGGGATACTTGTAACATCCCAATTTTAACCCTTATGAACTATAATGTATTATGTAATTGTGACTTAGGTTGGTGAGTCGGTAAAGTCAAAAAGGGGCCAGAGTGCCTAGGAAATGTAATACTTCATATACATTAATAAAATACATCATTGGTCACAAGACATACGAGGAAGAAAGAGATAGGAGGCTATGATTCCACAAGAGAAAAGGGCTTGAGGGGCTACGTATTTTTATTTATTATCTTATTTAACCATAATTGATTTTATGGAGAAAAGGGGTTACATGAGCTTCTTGGGAGAAAGGCCATGTGGCTCTTGTGTTCATGTAATTATTTAAACATCCTTGGGCATTGTTTTGGGGTCATTCTTCCCCTAGTTCGTATTCTTTGCCTTATTCTATTCTTCTCCTTTCCTATTCACTCTCTCTCTGGATATTTCGTGTTCTCTTGGGATGAGCATGGAAACAGATGGAAGGAAGAGGAGAGCCATTGTTGAATGGCTGTAATAATTTGTTGATCATTCCACGAGGGAATGGATGCATGTGTGCATGAGCTTGATGGTAGTTCAGATAGAACTGTCCACAACTGAGAATCCTTGGAGTTTACAGTAGGGAGATTTCCTTACCAGTAGCACTGGGGCCCTAGAGAGAAATGAAACAACCTCAGGGACTGCATGGTAGAGAAAGGTGTTAAATTCTTTGGGGTGTGCAGTTTGAGGGGGAAAGAGAGCTGGAAATTTGGATTTGTTGTGTGGTTGGGAAACCTGAGAGCTAGTTAGCCAACTGTTGTGTGTTTATACTTTGCGTAGGACACATCCTTGTGGATTCATAGCCCTGGCTCAGGGGTGACCTACTATTGAGATTAAAATAACATCAATGTCTATGGTTGGGAGGAATGTCCTTAGTCTGCAACCAGTTGGTGAAAATTTACTTGCAAAGATAAGTGCTCTCTGTGTTTTCTATGTAATGTTTATTTCTGCTACATATTTAATTATCTTTGAGATATGTCTTTAGAATATGAATTTTGTTGGCTATTATTGTGCAGGTCATTTAGTTCCTTTGTTTTTATGCACCTTTATTAATTTTAAAGGTATCTGTAAGATAAAGAAGTCTAAGAGTGGGCTTAAAGTAGCATAGCCTAGCCTATGGGTGGTTGGGAACGTTACAAATTGGTATCAGAGCTTCTGGTTGAAACACCTGGCCGGTATGGGCCGGGTCTGTTGGTCAGAGTCTCGTGGTTGAGATTGATTTATGACCTTGAAGTCGAAAATATCAGGAGGAATAGTGTTGCAGATTCCATGCAGAAGATAGAATGCCAGAGATCCTTTGTAAGGGATCGAAGGATCGTGACTGTCCCTTTTGAATTCAGGAGTGATCGCCACTGAGGGATCAATAGAGATCTGGATTGTTGGATCGGAGGGGATATGAAAAAGGATTGTTCAATGAAGGTGAAACCAAAGGTTGGGGTAAGGTTAATTCCTAGCCGTTAGATCTGCGTGCGAGCAAATGTGAGTTGTAGATCTCACGACAGTTTAGAGGATCGACACTCTGGGAGAAACGAGTCCTGAAGTTGCTAGGAGGGAAATCTCTCAAAGTCCCAAACTATAGAGTTGATCTGGACCATTCATCTTTGATGATACATGTCCGCAGATTATCCAATATTCGGGAATTTGGCATTCAAGGGATTTGTGGTGTAGTGTGGAAACTTCTCTCAGAGTGTCAAAGTCTCAAAGTCTCATCGACTGTTAGATGGAGCGGTGGACTTTGGGAGTTCTTAGGACCATCAGATATAGAAAGGATGGAAGGATAGTGAAGCTTCATAGCTTTGGAACCTTTCCACTCTGGAGTTCGGGAGTATGGGGGTCATCTAGAGTGAGAAGCCCCGAAGCCCGAAGCTTGGATTTAATCACAACTGTTGGCTATGGGAGGAGTGTGAGCCATCGATTTAAATTCGACGTTTGACTATCCGGGAGGTAGCATGTGTTGGAGTCGGGAAACTTCTGAAGCCCAGAGTTAATCACAATCGTTGGTTGTGGGAGGAGTGTGAACCATTGATTTTAGTTCGACGTTCAAATATCCAGGAGGTAGCTTGTTTTGGAGTCGGGAAACTTCTAAATCCTGAAGCGCCAAAGTCTCAAAATTTTTCGTCGACTATTAGATCGAGGGAATGACTTCGGGAGTGATGTGGGTCATCAGATATAGTAGTGGTAGAAGGGTAGAAATGTTCAAACTTCGAAACTTCACCACTCTGGCTATTACTAAGTATGTTGCAGAGACAAACCGTGAAGTGTCGGAGCCCCGAAGTGCCAAATGCATGGAAGTGTAAATACATGAGGCCTGTTGGCGTAATTTTGATCAAACCAGGATCCTTCTTAGGTTACCAACAAAAGGTACAAAGTAGTCTAGAGCACTGGCATTTTCATCTCCTCTAAAGAGAAGAAGTCTCACCCGAAGCATTGTTGAGACAAATAGATAGGGAAGGGTAAGTAAAAGACTTAGGAGGATTCACAGAACCTTTAGGATTCATCCTGATCTTGTGCAAGAAATCCAACTATCAAATAGATTTGAACCTCATGTGTGTAAGAATCGAACCTAATGATGTTGCAGAAAATCATTTAAACATAGAACCATCATGAGGAACTTATAAACCATACAGAAGTATTGTAATGCATGAATAAAACACAATAAGACACAACATATTTTGAAAATTTAGATCCTTCTTCATATTATCTTTGGAATCTTTCTTCGTTTACAAGTTCAGAAACATATAGTAGTGCTCTATTATAGAATCTTGGCTCTGGACTCATGTCATGGAGCTCTACTCTCAAAAGGGGTACATATTAAATTACATACTCAGAACTTTTCTTGACTCAACTGACAACAACCCTGTAGACAGGGGAAGATCATATTGAACATAATCATAATTTGATCAAACAATAAAAACAACCGAATGAATCGACAACAAACCCTTCTACAATTTATGTTCATCCCTATATATAAGATAGGTTGTGTCTTCTATCTCAGCTTGCACGCTTTCTTATTCTGTTGCAACCACTTTTGCTTAGTTGGCATTGCGTTGTCCTTTTTGCAACTGATTTCTATTACTCTTTCTTACTCTGCTATCCAGCTTATTCTGAAGCTTGCACAACTCATACTAGGACAAAACTTATGAAATTCCTTATCCCAAAAATGAAGGGCCCAACAGGCTCCGACCACAACCCTTGACTCGCCCTCGATTCAAGTGCTCGGTTCTTTCGCAGCTTCCAGGAGAAACTATTGTTTTCCCTTGTCCTCATTTTCTTCTTTCTTCTGCTCTTATGTTTTTGCTTTCTCTTATTTTGCTTCTTCAAACCAAGGTCCCAACTCTGGGACCAACTTCAAGGCCCGCTCCCTCACTCGTTGAAAGTTTCCAACTTTATCCTGCCACTTCCTGGCAAGGAGTGATGCCTCTACCACAAACTGTTGGGTCGCCTTAGAATAATAATGTTGTTGCATCAACTTGATGCATCTGCATATACACCTTCTGAATGATGGGTCGGAAGCTACGCAACTCTTTCTTTGCTACAGACTATGCCTCAAAGAGGGCATTCAGTTCATTGTCTGCCTTTTGGATATGGTCAAACTTCTTTTGTTGCTCCAACAGATCCATTGTGGCGGCAACTTCTTCATTCAACACCTGGATTTTGGTGCGCACATCCTCCAAGACCTAGTTGCATCTAGCGATGATGCCCTTCTAATCGCTGATTTCCCTAAAAATCTTTGTGAATTCCATTTTCTGCTTGTGTAGTGATGCTCGAGCATTGTTTCCTTCTAATACTATCTTCTACATCTGCTCCTGCAGATTTTGAGGTTGTTGCTCTGATTCTTGTTGAGTCTGTCGCAACTGCACTTCCAGATGCTCAACGCGAGTGGCACATTGTGTCCATGCTCCTTGGAGTAGCTCAATCTGATGCTTTGGATCACCTACATCATTGGCTTTAGGTAGTTGGGGTGCGGCCTTTCGAATCTTCGGCCAGGATTCGACAAGACTTTCCTGCACTCTTTCCATTATGTGCTCAACCTGGATCTTTTCATGCTCTTCTTGTGTCTTGCATGCTTGCACAAGGAGCACTTCATCCCTTACATTCTTGGTAGACTTCTCACCATGTTGGAGCCTCTGCTCTATTTGATCAGTGGATGCTCTGATCAGTCCAAATAAGTGTGTCATTGGTCACTGTGCTAGGTTATCGGATGAAGGGGATGCGTCTATGGGTGCTCGTGTCTGTAGTGGAAGTCCACTGGTCATTGAATGCTCTAAGCGGGTCTCTACCTCCTCCCCTGTTGATGGTCCTGGTGCAATCCTTAACCTTAGCATTAAGGAAAAGAGTGTCAGAACCTTTGTTTTGGATATGCATATTTGTATCAGCTCTGCACATTACTGAGGGTTCTTGAGAACCCGCTCCATTTTTTCTTGCATGGATTTCGTGCTCTAACTGGATGTTGATTCTAGTTCCTTCTGAACCTCTGGTGTCTCCTAATCGTTTCTTGCATCTGCTTCCTGCGTTGTACTTTCTTGGGCACCCTCAACCTTGGTCATTGAGGTGATGTACTGGGTTTTTTGGGATTGCAGTTCCTCCACGGTTTGGGTGTCTTTTACCTATGCCAAAGGCACAATCTGTTGGTCTTGGATGTCTAGGTTTGGACTAGTCAGTTGTAGGCTCTGCTCTGGTACTTTAGGGTTTGCAATAGAATATTTTGGTCTCGACTCAGGAAATTCTTGGTTTGTTTCTAGGATTTCTTGCTCTACTTGCTTTGGTAGATCAAGATACATAGGCTCTGGATCTGTGGCTTGGGGTGGACTGGTGGTTTATGGGGGTGGAAACTAGGGTTTTGGTGATGACGGAGGGTGCTCAGTGATGATGGTGGATTGAAAGGTTTCAGACTCAGTGTCCTCCTGAATATGGATCATGGGGGCTTCTCTGACCGTTGAGTGGGTACGGGGGACGCTCGATGCAATGGGTTGGGGGTTCATAGGTTTACTCGATGAGACCTCAGTTCTGAGATTCTTCACCACTAGTTTTGTGTTGAACGCAACACTTAGGATATCATTGACATCCGCACCTATCAACATGACTTTATCTGGTAGTGGATGCAAGACCAACAACGTTCTTTTCTTACGCTCCAATGGATGCATCTCCTCCTTTTTCAGCTTTGGGCATGAGCTCGGTCTTACGCCTACTTCTTTTCCTTTTTTCTTCCACAGCTCGACAAGCAGGATGTAGTGCATCCCTGACTTGCGCAGGTTGCATTTGACTCCAGGACATGACATTACCTCTTTGTCGAAGGCCTCCTCATCCAGGTAGAACAGAAACATTCTTGAATGGAAGTCTTCCCTGCTAACATGCCCTGGCCATACAAACGTATGATGCCATTTCATGCTAAAGGAAATGTTTCTCATGTTGCAGTTGAGGACTTCCTGTGGAATGCGCAACCTCTATGTTGCATCTATCAGTCCATTGTACCACTTAGAAAACATTGTGGTGTTGAAAGTTTCATTCTATAAATTCATCCTGGACTGCTAGGGCTCGAAAATATTCGTCATGCGCCCCTTGTCTGCTAGTGTCAGTGGTGTTCCCATGGGTGGTTTCCACTTGAACATCATGAATTCCATCAACAGATATCCATAGGTGAAGGTGCCTCCCTTCTCTTGGGCTTCCTCACAAGCTACTAATAGTTCCTCCAGTAGGTAACCACACCAGTTGAATACACCGCCATTGGCACAAAAGTCTTCTACTGACAATGCATCTAGCATGCATTCACCCTTGTATTATGACCTCATAACCTTGTTGTCTATGATGTAATAGCTAGTTCTAACTGACTCTGGTAATATGGGGACAATTTTTGCTGTGCACCCCCCCCCCCTCTGAGTGTGGAATATTTCATAGAGGTTGGGATCTCCTTTATTTTTGTCGTGCTTACCAGGACCCTGGAATCCTTTCAAGACATCCTCTCCTTTGAGGGATATTCCAGTAAGTTGATGGATATCTTCAACATGGATTTGGTACCGCTAGTCCAACCATAGACTTCATTCATGCACCCTGTTGATCAGGAATTTGGTGCACCACGCAACCTTGCCAGTGATACCGAATACTGGTAGGTCTCTAAGGTTCATGATAGTCGAGTTGGAGAGGTTGATAAATACTAGTTTTGGCATGAACTGCATGCCTCCTAACACATATGGATCCATATCCCAGAAGAAATCTATGTTCATCTGGGGTGTTATAACCCTATGTTTCATAGGATCACCTGGTGATTATTATCCCTTCTTCTAGTTACATTATGTTATAAGTAATATTTTATTCTGCAAATGATTTACAAACAAAAAATAAAAAGAAAAGAAAAGAAAAATACAAAAAATCAAAAGAGGGTATAAAAATAGAAAAGAAAAATGATAAAACCCCATGAAATAATTTGGCTTGATTCATACTATCTAACCATGATCAAGCTCTTTCAATTTATGCAGATACGATAGTGAATAAATTTAGCTAAACAATTTAATATTAGCCAAATTAGATAGGTTAGTGAATAAGTTTGATCAAACAGTTTAAGCTTGGTCAAATGTCTTAGTTTAGAGTAATTTTTGACCCAACAGTTTAATCTAGGTTAATGTGTTAGATACTTATATTAGGAGATAGGTTAGTATGCTTTGTTTCAATAAAAGATTGTTAAAATTTTGATTAAATGCTTGTGATTTGAGTTAAAATGATGTATTGTTTACCCCTTGGTGAAAAAATAAAGAAAGGGGAGCTGGAAAAACCCACAAAATGTTTTTGTCCTAATTTCTGTGGTGATATGACAGTTTTGGCACTTTTTAGTAAAGAGCGCACTAATCTCAACGATTCATCATAGCGCGCCCAGATTAATGACACGCAAAGAAGATCAGTTCCCCCCTGACTTTTTTGCCTTTAACGGTGGGGGGGTTTGAGTTGGTGGTTTTCCAAGCATGGGCCCCTCATAATGTGTCACATTCCTGTTAACTCAGACCCCCCTCACTCCTTACNCCACTACCCTGCCTACACGTCACACTCCCCTCACCTGCCGGTCGTCACATCCCATCCACCCGTTGGCCATTCATCACCCTCCACATCACATCCCATCCACTCGTTGGTCATTCATCACGCTCCATGTCACCTCCATCCACCCATTGGCCATTCAATGCCCTCCACATCACATCTGATATGTCTATTGGCCAATCAATGCAGTCGGCCATTACCGTTACCCATCTGACTCACCATCCGCTCCATAACGAACATCCAGTTCAACCATTTAACCCTGTTATTTCACCATGTTTGCACTGTTCATCAATCCAGACGTAGTCGACGCCATCATATTTTGTTCTCGAGACAACCACCATCAAGCTTACAGTCAACAACTGCCATTAAAACCTGGTAAACACAGTTAATATCATTTTCTGTTGGAGATATCCATTTGACGATGGCACCCAAATCCAAATCCTCTGAGACTGTAGGAAATCATTTCCTCCCTCCTCTCGTCGATCTGGATCATATCCCCCTGGCCAACAAAGACTACCTAATTGCAGATTCTAAGTGTGAATTTGACTTCTTCGAATTACACTTCTGGCTCAAAGATGTTTTTCTAGGCCAGAGCGATGAGATCGGACTCTAGGAATCCAATATCCCTTTATACCTGTTCCCCCAGACATACCATTTCCCTGTATTTACCCTAAAATGTCAAGCATGCTACCTTCCCAACCAAAGGGCCATGGTATCTTCATCTGGTGAAACTTTGTTCACCATCACCCCTGAGACGATAAACCAAATGATGCAGATAACCAAAAATGATTTGTCCTCCCCCTTCTCCATTGAGATCCTGACTGAGTTGTACTAGAAATTATGTTTGATATAGAGATCTCAGATCTTTGAGTTTTTCCTCCCTGAAGCCACATAGTTACCCCAAAAGAATCCCCCATACCATTCTTCCATCTTCTCAGTTAAAGGAAACCAGATCATTTCCTCCATGTGTTGTCTACTAGGATATTATTCAGATGAGTGGGTAGATGAACCCATTATGGGTTTTCTATCCATCTTCTCCACTGAAGAAAAGGCTACTACATAGTTTGACTACAGTCAGTTTTTTGCTAACAACATCCATGAACAGCTCTTGAATTTTTCCACAGAAGGTATGTTTAGGTATTCTTCAATACTGGTGTAACTGTTCCTCTTTTTCCAAGTAGACAAGTTCTCCTTCTCCCAGCAGAAGTTGGACCAAGATGGTAACCCTCAACTTGTGACCTCCTAGAAATCCATTGTGAGGAATAACTCATCTGAGTTCAACTTCAAAAAATTCATTGATCAATTCTACCATCTAGTGGTATGCATGCTAAGTGGAAGAACAAAACCAAGAATAAACAAGGAAATTCATAGAATTTTACACCTGTCAAACTTAGCCAAAATAGGAGACGGGTACCTTTACCATAATCACACATAAATCAAGGTCTATGGGTGCAAGTTAACTCCTTACAAGATTCCAAAATATTTACCTATCAGGATATTCTCTCTTGAATATATTAGACAGATGATAAGTTATGATGATATTCACTTTGTGGCATTCAAGAAGAAGCAATAGCTTAGGATCAAAGGTCATATTGGTTCTTTCATTTGTAACAGCAGAGCTACAGGGGAAGAAGCTAATAAATTGCTAATGGAAATGAATTTCAGCCTGAGCTTCCCATGGCACTATGACCCCTATGGTATTATTACAAAAACCAGGCTCAAAAACAAGATTTCTCCCTATGTTCATGTGCCCAAACCTAAAATTGAGAAATTCATGAACCAGACAGAGTGGGAGGAAAACACTCTAACATACATGGAACAACAGTCTTCACCAATCATCATTTTACATACTATTACTCCATAGATACAAGAAGAGAAGAGGGCTAGAAAGGAAGTCTCTCCTTC
This sequence comes from Picea mariana, assembly GCA_032191745.1. Lineage (NCBI taxonomy): Eukaryota > Viridiplantae > Streptophyta > Pinopsida > Pinales > Pinaceae > Picea > Picea mariana. The sequence goes on from JASDQU010014296.1 coordinate 154,349, forward strand.
AGTCAAAGAAGTCTCAGCAGAAGACTTACAAGACTACAGGAAGAGGACCAAAACCATCCATACACCTGACAGGTCCAGAGAAGAAGAAACTCAGTCCACCATAGTTATGGAGGGACCACATTCATCACCCTTCTTAGGTAGCCAACATACAATGTCCATATCCTCATCCAAGAAACAGACTGATACCACATTGACAACTAAGTCCTCAGAGGAGCATGCAAGACTCAATATTTTTGAGAAGTATAACTTGATTAAAAAGAAGAATGAGTTTTTGACCAACAAGACCTAGGCACAGTTTTGGGAGCATACATCTACAACACAGCACAAGTTGTTATCTACCTTCGACATAGAGAAAGGAAGGATGCATATGGTGTTCCTGCAGGCACAGGTTCCTCATCCCAAGGAAGTTTTTTATTACAAGAGGGAAACATTTGAGTTTGATATAAAAGAGGTGCATCCAGATGATCAGATGGATATGCACAGACAAATTGGTGAGATGATTTTCTCCACCCTGGAAAATACCTCCATGACTGTTGCAAAGTTGTAGGTCTCCTTAAACAATGTCCAGTCTCAGTTGAAGCTGGAGAAAATATCTTCCCTAGCAAAAGATAACAGGATTAAATATCTGGAGGAGCTGGTACTCAAGATTATATATGATCCATCAAATGTTAAAGCAGCTGAGGAGATAATAAATAAGAATAATGATGACATAGCATCCTTAAGGAAACAACTGAAAATCCCAGCCACATAAGACTCACAAGCAAAGGAAATGGCTAAGACTGAAGGCCACAAGGAGGAAATGTTGAAATTAAACATGGAGCAGAATGCGCAGATTAAGGAGATGGAGGCTGAGTTGGATAATTTAGTTAAAGAGAAGGAACAAAGTGTGTCAATGGTTGTCATACCATTGAATGCAGTTCCTCTCACAGGAATTAGTACAACAACAACACCAGCAACAACAACCATGACAACAGAACTTCCATCATCTATTCCAGTGGCAGCTCTAGATGCATCAAAAAAATTGGCAAAGTCAATGGAGGACATGACCTTGCAAGGACAAGAAATCAAAATAATTCAGGATGACATAAATAACCTCCTCCATAAGCGGAAGTCCACTTTTCAGTCTAGCTACAACATAGAGATGCACAAATCACAGAGGCTCGAGCAAGGACTGCAAACACTGCAGAAGGAGACTGCCATGGCTAAGACATTGTCAGAAGACAAAGAAAACATATGTATGGACATCAACCATTCAATGATAGAGATATGGTGCCTTATACAAGTTGTGTTTGAATAGCATGAACTTGTGTAGAGAGCCATACAAACCATTGACAAGATAAGGGGATAATTGGGAGAAAATACTACCGAGGCCACAGAAATCATCAGGTTCTTTAATTCCAAGACCAAAGAAGAGCTAGAGGCTTTGGAAATTGAGGATAGGATAGAGACAATCCTTGAGGTCAAGAAGGTTTTTACCAAGAAGGGATTGATGTTGCAGCTTGAGGATAAATCCAAGACAATGGACATTGGAGTGCATCTTTTTTTCAGCAAGGTCAACTCACTACACAAGAAAGGTCTTCCAGGTTTACTAGTGATCAATGATAAATTGATTACTCTATCAGACTACAAACAGAACATCCTCACAGTGGAAAAAGATGGTCCTAAGTTTCCAGGCATACAAGGGAGCATAACTGGCAAGGATTTCTTAGAAACTCTACAGTTGGACCTGAGCATCCAACATGAGATAAAATACATTTTCATCACAAGGCCAACCTTTGCCAAGTACACAGAGATGGATGAAACTTACATAAGGTTACTCAAGGTTTCCATCCCTAGTCAAAAGAGATGGGAATACCTATGTGCCTTACTTGAGTAATGGTGACAGGGACATCTGAGTCAGCATGAGGAAGATAGTCAAAGTCAAGTGGATGAATCACCAAAAAATTCCCAGAAATCAACACTTAGGATTCGAATACATCATCAACGGTCATATTATTTTGTAATTTGTATCTAGTCAGTTAGATTTTTATTCCACCATATCCTAGTCATTAATGACAAGATCAAATGTAATTGTTGTATAAATACTTCTTACTTTGAAGTATTGAGGGTTGATTTTTGCGCCCAGGAAGCTATTTTTGTATTCTTTTTTAGAAGATCGACCAGTAATAAAAAAGACAGATTCACAAGATTCTTGTCTTTGGATGTTGGTGATGTTTATATTGCTCTGTTAATGTTTATCTTACTCTGAAAATCATATTGTTTTCTGTTTCTAATCATTTAAAGGAAGTAAATAAACATAATTATTTTGTGCACTCTGTTTTTGGTCTTTAGCGATCTGCATGTTATTTCATTTGATATTGAGTGAAGAAATTCTTGATTTCTTCTTTACTTAGTTGAATCTCTCACCTATTCTATCTTTCCACCACATTTAATATTAATACATCCATCATTCTTATTATATTGCCTTGTGAAGAAATATTATAAAAGTTGTAATTAGATCTTAATCTTTAACATAGATTCCATAGCCCAATGGATGTTTAAAGCAATACTTCAGCCAATATTTATAAACAAAACAGACAAACCAATATTATTTTAACTAGCCTAATATCTAAAACTCAAATATATCTAAATCCTACAGAGAGATCCCTCTCTGAAACTGGTAGGGCTAGATCCTAGTTTTGAAAGTGGCTTTGGTAAGTTACCTCTATTAATTTCTTCTTCCCTTAACAACCTATGGGAATTACAGAGTGCTACCATGGGGGAACAATACTAGATCTATTAATTCAAGATCAAGGAGCTTGAACTGCTCTACCTTCCCTTTGAGATCACCTACGACCTTGACTTGGGGGTCGCACGGCTCGTCTGGTACTGTGTCTTTAGACATGGTGCTTCGGCTTGCTATGGCTCTTGGCATTGTGGATTCTGAGTTATCACAACTTCTGTGGCGATCTAAGGGATAGGGGTCACAACTATGGGTTTCACAATTGCATAGGCTTGCTCTCTCTTCATAATTCATAAATTACTAAGTTCTTTTGAAAATCATGGGTGCTATGGCAAGTTCTCAGAGCCTTATACTTGAGCTTAGTGGAAATTTTAGCAATAATTGTTTTTCATTATGACCATATGGACACAACTTGGATCTGATTTGTCTGACGAGATGGGTTAACGGGATAAATCTTATCGGGGGATCCTGGCATTTACTTGTGATAGTTGGATAGGGACGTGGTTGGTTAGACCTTTCCATTTGATGAGTGGGAATCCCGGTGTGAATACCAATGACATATTTTTGTATCACGGCTTTATGTATTAACTGAATTCAGATGGGCTACCATAATGGCAATAAAGGCTATGACTAGACTGGGTTCATGTGGCACATGGACTCAGATCGTATTCAGATTCGTTCTCCCTTCGACCACAAAAGGGTTCCCCATCATATTAATGACTGCCATTAATGGATTCTTTGCACTTTTGATCCTATGCTACTGAGTTAGTCATTCTGCATCAACCAACATTTAAACAGAAAATGAACTACGTGTCATGGTGCAACACTGTGCACATCGACTTTATTAACTGAATTTACAAAAAATTTTAGAAAACTCAAATCTAACTATTATACAGGCTCCTTCGAACTAGAGCAACAATCCTTTTAGCTCAGTCTGGATACATATAGGGTTTCAGGCAAGTGCCATTCACCCATGCTAGCCACAACATACCATCTAGTTGTGCGAGTGTAACTGCTCCTGAGGGTTGGATCTCTGCAATTATAAATGGTCCTAACCAATGCATGCACAACATGCCAGGATACTTTGGGTACCAATTATCATAGAGTAGAACCTTGTCTCCCTGGGAAAATAATTTGGTTCTAACGTGCCTGTCATGCCAATCCTTTTTCCTTTCTTTCTCAACCGATTAATGGAAGTCTGCTAAAATCCTGGTCTCTTCGAGTTCTTGTAACTCCATAAGTCTCTGTGAAACTGATTCTTCTTCCGACATATGTGTGATCTGTGTAACATACAAACTCAGAGTGATGAACTCTGCAGGCACTATAGGCACAGGGGCAGACCCAGGGTTCAACGTTCAAGAGCGCACCAACAAAGCCCTAACTATCGACCCTTTCGGTAACACCTGCGAAGCAGATGAAGTCTCACCCATGGTAGAGGTAGGGGTGGTTGTAGGACTCAGATGTCTGCAAACTTAGCTGGGACACAGATCTGTGATTAAATCGCTTAGCACTTACCTAGAATAAATTATTCATCGATATTCAACCCTTATGACACTTTGCAGATGGCATAGAGCATCGCAGTATGTACTTAGATCTAAGATGATTTCGCACTTATCCATGGAAAGATAGATTAGATTCAATAGATCAAGCACTAAGCATCTTATATATCAGACCTAACATTCATTCATATCTCATAAGCACAAAGAATAATTAGATCTACCTAAACACATCAAGGCATTTAGCAAAGGAGAGACAAACACATTAGGTAGAAGCACAGAGCACAACACACAGAGTTACCATGGTTCACCCCCACCTTGGGGCTACGTCCACAAAGTCTTCTTCTTTATTATCTCGATCAAGCAGTTTACAACACAGAGCTCCAACAATCCTTACTTCGCATAGGACATAAGATCTGTGCAGCTCATTAGATCCTTCTTCCTTGCACTTCAGCACAAACTGCAACAACTTGCACTGAGATCTGCAAGCCTCTTACAATCATGTACAAAGCACTTACAATATATATCTAATCACATAGATCTAGTTACTCAGCCATTAGGTATACATCACATAGATGCACTACCATCCTCTACTTACATTGCCTAAGTATCTATTTATAGGTTACAAAAATGGGCCTCAACATGGGTAAACCCACGGGACGACATCCCTTTCCCGTTAAATTATCCAAAAAACCCAGAAAAGGACCCAAAGTGGGATGAGATCCTGTGATCTCTGCTTCGTGTTGCGCTCCATATTTGACAGGTTTTCGAAGTCCCAAAAAAGTTAAAATATGACCAAGTATTCCTCAAAACCTTTTCAAGGGCCAAGAGGCCCCCGACACTAATCTGTGACTCGTCCCAAGTCACTCAGGTCTGCATAATTCTCTTCGAATGCCTCAATATTGGCTTGGGCTTCTTCGACCTACTATAGTGTGACAACCTCTTGCTCAGTGAATTCTTGGATCAATGTGTCATTTATAGGCCCTTCCAGGCATTGTTCTGTGGTGATGACAACTTGTTCAATCTTGTCTCCCTGGCTTTCAACTTTGGTGAACAGTTAGCATGCCTTTTCTTGGATTGGTTGAAGTTGTTGGGAGAGTTCCATCAATTTACTTTGCAGCATCTGTACCTATTGTTGGGCGGTGCATTGTTCTGCAAACCTCTTCATTCTTTGAACTAGGGTCAAGGCATTCATTTGCACCTGCAGTGTGTCTACATGATGCATTGCTTCTTGGAGTTGTACCTCTAATGCATGCAACTATAGATTCTCTGCAAGGTTATCAAGGGTTTGGGCGCTTCTAGCGCACAACTACTTGTATTCCAAGGCAAAGGTTTTTAATCGGTCGATTTCACTACGGGTTGTTGCCTCCCTTAGATCTCTTATTTCTTGAGTAGTCTCGGGCACGGTACGAAGTTCCAAATCTTCCATGCAGTGCTGAAGTTGTTGGATTACTTATTCAAGTTGTGTCACATGTTTTGGAACATGTTCTTCAATCTTTACTTCTATGACCATCACAGAGCGAAGTGCTTTGTGAACCCTTTCATGTACTTCAAGTTGCTCTACTAGATTTCCTCATCCCACTTCTCTTTCAGGGAAAGATTTTCTTATTCTGCCTTACTCTGTTGTTCTAGAAGTGCGCTCTGTACTTGTTTCAAAGTCTAGGTGGCTTGCATTGTGTCTTCTTGATCTTGTCGAAGGCGAGCTTCGACTTTATCAGTGATCTGGTGTAATTGGGTGGGTTCATCATTTGTTCCTGTTGTTTCAACTGTCAAGGGCACAATAGAAGCTGCTCGGCTGGACTAGAGTACCTGCTTCATTTCTTGAAGTTCATCCTTGATTTGGACAAATATCTCCTCCTGCTTTGCTTCTTGTATTTCTGCGATCTCTTGTGAAGCATCATTCAGTGTGACGGCTAAGAAGTTGAAGTCATCTGGTGTGAGGGTAGTCTTAAACGTAGTTTGGGTGGACTTAGATTTCTTTTGGGATGAGGGATTTGGTGGGGTAGTCTTCCTTTTCTTGGAGGGATCCTCCTCCTCTCTAGGTGGAGTAACCTCGCCTTTGTTTTTCTCGACTTCTATCCCACCTAGTTCTTCACCATTACCTCCCTACATAGGTGAGATCGAAGTGGTCTTTGTAGATGTGCTATGGACATCTTGAACTTCAACATCCTTCCTATTCTTACTTGGTCTAGGTGTATTCAACATAGATTTAGGGCTTTCCACGTCGGACATTTACGCAAGGTCCACTGGAACAAGGAAGTCCACTGACCATTCTTTGGTAATCTGCTCCAAGTATTCTTCTGTCAACTTTTAGTACGATTGGAGATATTGTTTGTTTTCATTAGTGCATGCTGTGATATAGGTGAAGTGCTGGTCCACACTGAACTTTATCAAAGTTATAAACCTATGAAGTGTGTTTGGGGTGATGTGTAGTGTAGACTGGATTTCATTCTTCAATTGGTTGTAATAGGCTTGGAAGACGGCATTGGACTACCACTGCTTGTTCATGTCGTTGGAGTACCATAGTGTACATAACTTTGCGGCCAGTGGTTCGAAGGGTTCGATCTCCAGAAAAGTGGGACCTTCTGGTAGCTCCCAGGCAATGAAAGTGATTAGTATGAGAAACCAACTGAAGTGGAACTCGTACCCTTGGTGTTGCGCTTCTCTGCAATCAAGCTCTAACTGGTTTACAAGAAAATGCACCCAGTTCATCTGTAGTCCCTCGGCGCACTTCCCTGTGAGGTCAACTACGAATCCAATCACTTGTGTTGGTCTGTTCTTGCAAACTAGCTTGCCTGCGATCAGCTGACAGGCAAGGCGCACTGCACCATTCTTGATAGAGGCTACCTTATAGCCTCGCGTTCCCTTCTCAACATCGCCATAAGTTTCTTTTATCCTCTGCGTTAGTTCTCGTTCTGAGGTCTTTCTTGGGTAAATATCCTGTGGGTCAAGGCCTTGCATACTAAGTCATGTGATCTGATTGGTCAAGGTCAGATCCATAGTAATGTGGCGGTCTAGCCATAAGTATCCTCCGTGGTAGCAGGACAACAATACCTTGACACATGCATTGACTTCCTGGTGTCTACCGAAGTGCGGGATCTTCATTACATTAAGTAGTGTGGATTGTGCAATGTTTTGGGTCCATGACTGCGGGACAATCTTAGAATTATTTCCTTGGGTTCTGGTTAAGTACTTATGCGGAGCTAACATGCTGTAAGATTTACGATCTCAGAGGTTAAAATCACTAAATTTCAATGCTACGAGCTTATCCTGGTTAGCACGGACTGCACACACCCCTTCCAGAAGGTACACGATGATCAAAGTGTACTCGAATTATCAAGGTATGTTGTCACAGTTGATGGCACCTCTTAGAGGTGGTAAGTAAGTCAGTAGAATGCATGGGATAATATTGGCATTTGTGATGTCATCCTTGTGCTTAGTTCTTCTGTCTGCACTGGCTCGAGATGTCCCTGCTCGAGCAGTCGATGGGGGGCCTTGTACTCCTGTCATGGATGATGCTTGGATGCCGGTGGACATTCTTCTTTCTGACATGACTCTCTCAGTCATTAATTCAATCAAAACTTCTTCAACTACTTTCTCAGTAGCACTGAGTTCGTCCGACATACAAGATGGGGTCGACTAGCTCGGGTGTGAAAATGAATTCAGAGGCTATAGTGAACGGTATGGAAACAAGGTGATGATCACAGGGTGAAGTAATCTCAAGTTTCAGGATCAAATTCTCACTTGGAAAAAAAGTATTTTCGGTGCGTGGTGTGATGGACTAAATAGGGAAACTTAGAAATGGTCTGCTTACAATGAGTATGAGGCAACATTAACTAATGTTATGTCCGTATGGCATGATCTAACGGTATATTTGCAAGCCATAAATGTGTTCCGATTCATTCGGAACGGCAGTTGAACGATTATATTGGCTTCCAACGGCTATATTGTTTCGCCATGGCCAAGTGCCATAGGTCGCCATTCTGATATCCCGACGAAGCTCGATTCCTGTGATTTTTCCTTCTGCGAAGTTTCCTGTGGACTCTCCTATAACTTTTTGATCTTGGATTTATTTTTTCTTAGCTTCCTAGCCTTTTCCTAGTGAACTTCGTCTCAGTCATCCTTTTTCCATTCTGATTCTTATCTTCTCTTATCATCGACACTTCGTGATGCTGAGATTCTTTCTTCAGATCCAAGGGTAATACTCCTTCATCATATGGATTAGTTATCTCAGTCTCCTGTGGTTCCTCTAATGCTCTTATAACTTTGATATCCAAGTCCCTGGTGTTCAATATCTTAGGTATTTCCTCTTGTTCTTCCATCAAGTAGGATATCCTTCTAGTCATAAATTCCATGAGTTCTTGCTTCTTTTGTTCTAGGGCTTCCTTTTCTTGTTTTCTCCATATCTAGTATTTTTCAATCCAGATCTTGCCTAACAAAGATGGAAATGGGGCATGGTCCTCAATAAATTTAATAACTTTGAATTCTTCCTTTGTTGAAGCTCCATGGGTGCTCATAGCTATCTAAGTAATCCTGCCACATAGGGTTACCATTTTTCCTTTAAATAATCCTATGGTTCCTAGTGAAGAAACCATAGTAGGCCTTCCTAGGGTTTCCCAAGTACTTTCTGTCATAATGTTCATCTGTGTTCCCTCATCCAGAGCACAACAATGTTGAAGTCTCCTATTCTTACTTTGATTTTCTCCTTTTCTTTGAAGATCTCTAATAAACTAGCATCTTTATGTTCATTCACAGTTTCTTTCATTTTCAGTAACATAATCTCTGATTCTTTCTGGGGATCTTCTATAATCTTAGTCTCTTGATATCCTTCAGGGTTTGCTTGCTCGATATTCAACTTTTCAAGTCTAACAATCATTCTAGGACAATCCAGTACTTCATGGTCCATAGCCTTACAACAGAGGCAACTAAGTTTTCTCCTAGGGAATTCCTTAGCAAGATGTCTTGGTCTTTTGAAAGTATAACAAAGATTTAATCCTCTTTTCCTCCTCAATGATCCCCAACCTTTCCTGTACTGTGTGCTAGGATCATGGTGGCTGGTCTGCAAAAAATTCTTTCTAGGATCCTGCATCCATTTGTTAGTCCAAACATTCTTTCTATGCATAGGTATAACATATTTATCATTATTCTTATCAGATATATTCATATCAAAATTTCTTTTTTCTAACAATGCCCTAGTTTTCAAGCTAGGCCAAAATCTATCAAGCATACCTAAATCCATGCTTTAGAAATAAAAATTTTCACTTATTTGCTTCTATAGAGCACAAAGTTTTCAGATCTAAAACTTGAACTATTCTTACCTTTATCAGAGCATAGAGATTACAAATCTTACCTCTTTTCCAAAGATTTGACCTCTTTCTTTCATAAATTTCCACTTTTACTTTTCTTAGAGCACAAAGCATTCAGATCTCGCTTCTTTTCTTTAGATCCGATCTTCCTTTCTTCAGATCTGACCTTATTCCTAGTACAAAGCTTCGCGGGTCAATTAATAAGGTGCACACTGGGGCAATGGATCTATGCACAGAGATTATTTTGCACAAAGCTTCTTCTTCTTTAGTTCCCAGCAATCATAGTTTCAGGTCCCGACAACGGAACCATTTGTTGGCACAGGGGTAGACCCAGGGTTCAACGCTCAAGAGCACACCAACAAAGCCCTAACTACCGGCCCTTTCGGCAACACTTGCGAAGTAGATGAAGTCTCACCAGAGGTAGAGGCAGAGGTGGTTGTAGGAATCAGAAGTCTGCAACCTTAGCTGGGACACATATCTATTATTAAATCGCTTAGCAATTACCTAGCATAATTTATCCATCGATATTCAACCCTTATGACACTTCGCATATGGTATAGAGCATCATAGTATGTACTTAGATCTAAGATGATTCATCACTTAGCCACAAAAAGATAGATTAGATTCAATAGATCAAGCACTAAGCATCTTATATATCAGACCTAACATTCATTCATATCTCATAAGCACAAAGCATAACTAGATCTACCTAAACACATCAAGTCATTTAGCAAAGGAGAGACAAACACATCAAGTCAAAGCACAGAGAACAACACATGGAGTTATTTTGGTTCACCCCCACCATGGGGCTACATCCACAAAGTCTTCTTCTTTATTATCTCGGTCAAGCAGTTTATAGCACAGAGCTCCAACAATCCTTACTTCGCACAAGACAAAAGATTTGCGCAACTCGCTAGATCCTTCTTCCTTTCACTTCAGCACAAACTACAACAACTTGCACTGAGCTATGCAAGATTCTTACAATCATGCATAGAGCACCTACAATATATATCCGACCACATAGATCCAGTTACTTAGACATTAGGCATACATCACATAGATGCACTTTCATCCTCTACTTACATTGCCTAAGTATCTATTTATATATTACAAAAATGGGCCTCAGCTTGGGTAAACCCTCAGGCCAACATCCCTTTCCCATTACATTAACCCAAAAACCAAAAACAGGACCCAAAGTGGGCCAAGATCCCATGATCTCTGCTTCATGTTGCACTCCATCTTTGACAGGCTGTCGAAGTCCCAAAAATGGTCAAATATGACCAAGTATTCCTCAAAACTTGGTCAAGGGCCAACAGGCACCACTACCTCTTTCCCATAAACCGACTGGAACGGTGTGTACCTGTAGATTTTCTTTGTGGCTGTTCTGTAAGCCCATATCACTGTTGGAACTCAGTCATCCCAGTCTTCCCAATTTTCACAACAGACCTTTGTTAACCCTCTCTCCAGAATCTTGTTGAATGCTTCTACTATTCCATTGGCCTGCAGGTGGTAGGGGATGCTTTTGTGATGTTGGATCAAAAACTTTGTTGTAATATTTTCTATAGTGCTACTAATGAAATGAGCTCCCTGATCACTGGTTAGGCTCCTAGGACATCCAAATCGAGTGATAATATTCTCAAAAATGAACCTGACAGCAGTATTGGTCGAACAGTCCTAAACAACTATTGCCTCATCCCAATGCGTAAGGTAGTCAGTTGCAGTGATGATGTACCTACCCTTTGAATTCTTTTTTGTGGGGTTAATTAGTTTGATGAAGTCAAATACCCACTTCTCAAATGCTTGTAGAGCTCGAATTGGTTGAAGTGACAATTCATCTCTTCGTGATGGCTTACCTACTCTTTGACGAACATCACATGATCTATCATATGCCTTTGCATTCTTGAAGATCGTTTCCCACCAAAGTCTAGATTGTAGAAATTTCTTCACAGTGGCCTTCCCTCCTATGTGACCTCCCGCAACTCCATTGTGGAATTGCCAGAGTATATCCTGTCTTTCGTGATCTAGGACACATATTCTGAGGATACTATCTAGTCCCAATTTATACAACTATCCTACGATCAACTGGTAATCCACTGCTCTAACAACCATATGGCATTTATGAGATGTGGAATATGTTTATGGGCAGGCCCCTGTACTTAAGAAGACTGATATGTCCTCCAGTTACTCTGGTATGGCCTCAACCCTGAACAGGTCTGCATCTGGTAGATGATCGTCAACTGCTCTGCCACTTTCCCCTGACTCCAATCTAGATAGGTGGTTAGGTCCTACATTGCATATTCCAGGATTAACAATAACTTCAAAAAAAAATTCCTGAAATAATAGCAACCATCTACAAATTATCCCTTCCAACACAAGTTTGTTAACTAAATATTTCAATGCAGAATGATCAATAAAGAACTTGAAATGAGAACCTAACATATAATGTCTAAATTTATGCAAAGCATAAATCATGGCTAAATCCTCCCTTTCTATCATTGTGTATTTGTGCTCATCTTGTGACAACTTCTAACTCACAAAATAGATAGGATGATCCATGGCTCCGTCTCTGGGTTGCGCTAAGATAACTCCTAAGGAAATTCCTGAAGCGTCTACATGGACGTGAAATTCATTTTCCTAGTTTGGGAATATTAGAATCGATGTTGTGTTGAGATTCTCCTTTAGGGTCTCTAATGATTTATCACATTCTGGAGTCCATTGCAATGTTTCGGCCTTTTTAAGTAGATTTTCCAGAGGTGTATTAATGTTTGTATATCTTCTGATGAACCTGCGATAGTACCCTGTGTGTCCCAGTGTGGAGTGCAATTGCTTTTCACTCATAGGTGGTGGCATGTTCATAATAACCACAAATTTGGTTGGTTCTACCAATACTCCTTCTCAGCAAACTATGTGGCCCAACAAATTCCCGTGTTATGCAAAAGATAGACTTTCTAAGATTCAATGATATCTACAATTCTCTACATTTGTCAAACATCAAACATAACAGTGCTACATGTTCCTTGAGAAAACTATATATCGTCCAATCATCCATATAAACTTCTATAAACTTGTGGATAAACTCTCTGAAAGTTGCTATTACAATCCTAGAGAAACCTGTAGGGGAATTCTTCAAGCCAAATGGCATCCCATTGTATGCAAAAGATCCCCATTCTATTATGAATGTGGTCTTCCTTTTGTCTTCTTTGGTGATCCTGACTTGGTGGTACCCTGAAAATCCATCTGTGAACGAGTATGATTCCTTCCCCGCAACTTGTTCTATCACCTCATCAGTAAAAGGTGTTGGCAAAGGGTCATGCACACAGGTAGAATTGAGGCTTCTATAGTCTACACAGACCCTGATATCCTCTGTGCCTTTCTTGCTTTGGATGACTATTGGGCTGACCCATTCTGCTTCTTCTACTGCAAAAATGAGTTCAGATTCCATCATTTTGTCTATCTCCTTCTTAACGTTCTCTTTTACTTTAGGGTTAAGACGATATGGTATATGTATCACATTCTTGGATCTTGGTTTCAATTTGATTTTCATTTCTCCCATAACTCTTTTGATTCCCTTCAACTATGAAAAAGTCTTTGGGAACAAATCCTCATATTCCTGTAGTAGACTATGTATTTATTGGCTGGCTTGCTCATCCCAATAGTCTCCCACCATAGCTAGCTTAGGTTTCTCTGTGGTCCCTATATTGACCTTGCACAATTTTAATGGGTGATTGTAGGAACTATCAGTCTGACTGGGTATGGTGTTATGGATTTCCTTGTTCCCTTTTTTCTCTTTAATGGCTAGGTTTCTCAATTCCTCTAATTCATTTGGGGTTTTTGAATCCTTGCTAATCTTATAGCATTCTATAGGCTTCTTGGTTGAGGTTAGGTGAATATTAGTCTGAAGTTCTTGGATATGTTTTGGACATACCCCTAGGTTTGATTTTTGATTACCATTATATGTAAAAATGAATTCTTTAATCTTTTGCAGGACTACTTCAAGCTTAGGGTACTTACTTGTAAATGAGAAGTCCTTGCCAAAATGAGCTCCCAGCGTCTACCAGTCACTAGTTTTTTTTCTAGTTTCCTTGTGTATGAACCAAGCTTTAGGGATTGGACCTAGAGAGTAGGTAAATACCTAAACCTAGAAGTGAGAGGGTATTTCCACAGCTTTTCATTGTGTCATGCACTGTTCGATATGCACTTTAGGATCAAATTCTCCGCTAAATAGTTGCACAACTTGGAAATCCATCTGCATCTCTGATTCCAAATGCTCCTTATTCTGAAACCTATATCTCATAGTTGGATTCACATCATCCCAATCTCTAAGTAAGGTTTTATGATTGGCCCACCATCTAGCAGGGGTGTCCTGGAGAGCTATATCCAGTAATGAGATTCTTGGATCCTCTACTACCTTTTCATCCATGATGAACTAAAAACTATTAAGTCCTAAGGTACCATCATATACTAGATGTTCTCTAACTTCAGTCCCAACCCATTTGGTTTCTCTGACAATTGCACATCTCCTTGAGAATTTTTCGTACGAACCTTGTTTCCATCTCAAAAGCCAATTATGAATTTTCATCTACTGACTGTATGATTCTCCAACTTATTGATCCATTGGCAGTAGGATTTATGTAATCGTCTCATGTTCCTGTTGTTACAGTGTACAACTGATCCAAGTCTTCTCCCTCCATATTATTGTCTATTGGCTCTGTATATCTGGGTCCTACATATGGATCCAAGGGTTTAACTACCTTGATTCCATTAGCCTCAAAGGTCATGGTGTCTTTCTTTAAGTCAATTACTGCATAGTTGTCATAGGCCCAATCAATGCCAAGTAGAGCAGGGTAAGGGTCCTTATCCCCCATGATTTCAATCACCTAAGTCAACTATGGTCTTTTCTCCCACAACATCTATTTCCACATTCTATAATATTTCTATGGGGAAAATATAGTATTGGTTTTCCATTCTTAGCTGAATTGGGGAATATGTCAGCCTAGGTTTTCTTGAGGCTTCCCAGGTCATCTTAGGAAGAATGTTCACATCAGATCCTAGATCCAACATGACATCCTTAATCTCAAATTCGTCTAACTGGGCTACTAGTCTGAATTCTTTTCTAGTTCGTATGTTTATTCTTTGCACTCTCTGAGTACTCTTCTCAGGAATATTAACCCTTATTCCTGCTTCTATGGGTTCTTCATTCACTAAAACTAGGTATAGCACATTGCGCAACTTCTTTGTTAGTTGATCATTCCCAATAATGTCAGAGAATAATTGAAATCAAAGGTCGACTACATTTTGAGGTTGCTCAGGTTGTCTCGATGTGACTACTGGGTTTCTAGGTGCAGGGGGTGAAGTAGGGACTTGGGAAATCTTAGGTTAAACAATAGACTGTGGGGTTTTCTCTCGCATATCAGGACTATGAATATTTTGAAATACTTCTATGGCATCTTTAAAGAACAACTTTTTTTTTAGAGGTTCATACATGTCTTCTCTAGGTGTTGCTTTCTATATCTGGGGTAGAGTATCAACATCAACTCCTGTCTTTGATCCTCCTCGAGTAACGATATTGAGGTTGGGAAATTTTCCCTTAATAACTCTCTTGACTTCTGAACTGATGAGGTTAGTTCCTCGTTGTCGTACCCTATCTTCCCATTTTGCAATTAATTCTGGGTAGTCTTCAGTTGCCTGCCCATTGGTTCTGCAGTGAGAGCACCATGGTCTCTTTGAATGAGGACAGTCCCTAGCCATGTTACCCTGCTCATCACAGTTATAACATCTTCTTGGCCCTCTTCCCCAGTTATTCCTCCTCTAAAGTCTCCTCCAGCTCCACCTCCTTAACCTCTTCCCAGTCCCTGAGGGTTTTCATTTACCCTGAATGTTGTTTGGTCCATCTTGTTTGCAAGTACATCCAACGCTCTGCATTGGTTGGTAGTATGTGTGGTATATGCGCATAAATCACAGTGTACTGTATTTGGTACTGTCGAATATTTCTACATAATGGGGAACTGTCTTGGCCCATGCCCATGGATTTGGAAAACCTTACAATACTTAACTATTGGTACTACTTGGTTCCCTGGAAAAGCATGATATGGGGTGGTGTTGTGGAATGGTAAGTTTGTACACACTTGCGCAACTCCTCTCGTGGGTCCTGGTGAGGGTCCCATCGGATTCTGAGGAGGTCCCATTCCCCTCATTCATGTAAATTCGTTCACCATATGTCCTTTTGTATAACATCTGGTGCACCAGACCCACGGTCATCCTAGTCTCAGTATTGTCATCTCTTGAATATTTTTTGTCAGCGCTAATATTTTCCCTTATAGTTGCGCCAAATTCACATCTGTTGGGGGTCTGGTCACTCTCAGGCTCCCAGGGTATCCCGCCATGGCTTCAATCTTCATCGATCCTTCCAAGGCGTCTGTCAAAGTGGCTATTCATTGTTGCGTTAGCAGAATACGGTTCAGAGGTAGCAATCCCTGAATGTACCATTCCCTCTGATGTTTCGCATGGATTGGATGTGCTAACCTCCCTATAACATATTTAAACTTTTGGTTGTATTCCCAGGCTGATTCACCTTCAAGTTGTTGGATCTCGTGCAACTCAGACAGAGCCTGTTGTTCTAAATGAGGTAGTTTAAACTCTATTATGAACCTTGTCCGTACCTGACCAAGTGTGAATGCTTGACCTTGTATTCCTGGTACTCTTGGTTCAATGATCTTCATGTACCACTTGAGGGAATGACCTCTCAAGGTAGTCTGGAACTCAACCAACTTATTCACATCTGGAGTCCCTTTGGATCTCCATATTGCTTCGCACAAAAACCAGTGCTGCTCAACATCTTCATCTCCCTTACCCCAAAATTTTGGGTATCAGGCAATCGAACCTCCCGCGTGACCAACCATTGCTAATTTTGTTGCTCTTATCAAAATGAAACCTAATGGACCTGCTTCCGATCTACTAGGGGATCCCAATATCCTCCCTGTACTCGCACTTCCTAGCTATGACTAATTGACTAATTGTACTGGAATAGAACTAGCATGAGAAGGTAGAATCAAACTTACCACTTGCATAGAAGACACTTGGGGTATGGGCAATCCAGGGTTGGCACCACCGGCTTCGAGGTTTTTTTCCTTGATCTGGGGGGTCTCATTTTCTTCCACTGGAGTGATCTCTTCAGCTAGATTCGTGATCTCTCCTATCATCAGGGCTGAATATTCTCTTTCTTATTCAAGATTCATGTCGACTTCCTCCTCTCTTACGTATACACCTTCTCCTTCTTATCCAACTTCCTAGGGACTTCTTTCTCTCTGCGCTTCTCTCTCACTTAGTATTTGACTGGCCACTCTTTCCTATCTTCTCATCTTCCACAACTCTTCCATCTATCTTTCCTCTCCTTCTCCTAGTCCGACCTCTTTCCTCAACTTCTCAGACTATCTTGCTTCTTTCTTGATCTTGTCGTGCCACCACTTCTCAAATATGGTGGCTCTCTTTAAGGCTCACTCATCTCTTGATTCCATTTCTTATTGCCCCCACCCCACCCCCATTTGTCAAAGAACCCTTCCCTTCTATTAGGACATGACTCTACCCCTGCCTCACCCTAACCCAAGCGAGAGTGTTTACACTACCATCTCAGTCAGGGACATAGTCAACATCCCCTCTTCCATCAAGAAAAATTTAATCCATAGGGGGATTTCTCTCAACAATATTCCCCTTGCGTCTTTCTTGAAAATCTCCTCTGCTCACGAAAAATATTGGTGGCTCTGAGCTGCAAACTCGATAATGTATCCTTTTGATGTGGTATTGACCCAAAAATCAATCACTCATGTGACTAGAAAATCCAGTTGATGAAGTGTTGCAATATTTTATGTGTCCCAAGTACAAATCCTCTTGACTCGTTCTTGGAACTATGGAGATTCTTGGAGCCTCTTTATCCAGTGGAAAATTTCTTCCAGGAACTTAACCCAGAATATCTTGTACTGGTCGCTCGATCTTTCTGAGTAAAATACTACTTCATGAGTATCTTCCGTAGATTTTCTCTTCAGCTTTGCTTCTTTCCATATGAAGGCATCACAAAATATTTCCCACCATTGGTCAAAATTAGATCTGTCAATCCGCAGAAGCATCCTCCCTACAGGTTCCCTTTTTACGCAGATCCTGACAATAGAACCATTTTTTTGCCGCAAGTTTGATTAGACCAATGTCCTTCTCAGGCTACCAACAAAAGGTACCAAGTAGTCTAGAGCACTGGCATTTTCATATCCTCTGAAGAGAAGAAGTCTCACGCAAAGCGTTGCTGAGAAAAATAGATAGGGAAGGGTAAGGAAAATACTTAGGAGGATTCATAGAACCTTCAGGATTCATCTTGATATTGCGCAAGACATCTAAATATCAAACATATTTGAACCTCATGTGTGCAAGAATCGAACCTACTAATCTTGCAGAAAAGAATTTAAACACAGAACCATCATGAGGAAATTATAAACCATAAAGAAGTACCGTAATGCATGAGTAAAACACAATAAGACACAACATATTTTGAAAATTTAGATCCTTCTTCATATTATCTTTAGAATATTCCTTCATTTACAAGCTCAAAAACATACAATAGTGCTCTATTATAGAATCTTGGCTATGGACTCATGTCATGGAGCTCTATTCTCAAAAGGGGTACATATTACATTACAGAATCATAAATTTTCTTGACTCAACTGACAACAACCCTATAGAGAGGGGAAGATCATACTGAACATAATCATAATTTGATCAAACAATAACAACAACTGAACGACTCAACAACGAACCCTTTTACAATTTATGTTCATCCCTATATATAATCTAGGTTGTGTCTTCTGTCTCAGCTTGCACACTTTCTTATTCTGTTGCAACCGCTTTTGATTAGCTGTTGTTGTGTTGTCCTTTTCGCAATTGATTTCTATTTCTCTTTCTTGCTCTGATATCAAACTTCTTCTGAAGCTTTCGCAACTCGTACTAGGCCAAAACTTGTACAATTCCTTATCCCAAAAATGAAGGGCCCAACAAGGTCACGTGGACCATCGGATTTGGAGTTGTGATTGTGGATCATCCGTGTGGTTGATGACATGGTTTATGCCACGTGGCAGGGGTGTCATGTGGGGACACGTGTCACCCAGATTTGGTACCTTTTAGACCCCGATCTGTTCATTTTTTAGTGACACATGTCACACGTGCCACAGGTCCACGTCACCCTAGGTGACATCAGCATGTCGTGTCATCTCCGGGAGTATGTGACTCTGGGGGTTTCCAGGTTTCTACCAACGAAAATTGTTGAAGCCCGAAGTTGCGAAGGCATGAACACCATCGATATGAGTTTCCTTTGAGACTTTTCTCAACCATTGGGTCCAACAGAGAGAGAACAAGGTAAGCAGTTTGGAGGATTATCACTCCTGGGAAGTGCTAGAATCGAGAATGGAATTATCCAGGAGCCCCGGAGTGCCAAATTTATGAATTTTGTGAGGATCATCCATCCCAATGCTTTATTAAGTCCTAGAATTCAAATTAATCTAGTGGAAGGATAGCGTAAGTGGAGGCGTTAACCGACGGTAAGTGGTCATCGTCACTTTATGATCGCTTCAGCAAGTATAACTCCAGAGGAGTTGAGAAACTGGAGAGTTGAAATGTCCCAGAGTAGCGAATTCATGCGGTTCGTTCATCTAAGACCCTTTGGGAGTTCTTTTGACCATTTGATTTAACAGTGGAAGGGTAGGGTAAGATCCTTGACGAGTATCACTCCAGGGGAGTTGAGTGACTTGGGATTTGTAATGTACCAGAGTCCCGAAGCATCGAAGTCTCGAATTGATTAAGGTCGTCCTTCTCAACATTATATTAATTCATGACCGTCAATCTCGTTGAATCCTCCAAATGAGTCGGGATCATCCAATCGACAGGAGATCAAATATCAACCATGTGATCTACCAGTGGAGTGAATATAAGTACTTTGGAGAAAGTTTACTTCAGGAGAAAACAAAAGTTGACAATGGAAAATAGTCGAAGGCTGAATTCCAGAGGACTTGGTCCCAGCGTCGGTCTCATGATAAGGTAAAGGGGTTGATTAGAGGCGTGAATGGCCTAGAAGTGAACAAGCTCATGGACATTATGTTTGAACAATATCCTATGTAGAAGAATACAAAGGAAGGAACTAAAGAGTTAATAAACCCATGGTTTAGAGCCATGGTCACAAGAAAAGTGGATTGAAGGAAGCGCGTGTGCATAATTCAGATTTTGTACTAGTTTGAAGGGGCTATGGTATGAGTCGACAAGATCTTGTTGCAAGACAAGAGAAAAAGGATTGAAAGTGATTTTTTTCGGGAAGCCTAACTTTCATCTCTGATATATGATTGGGGCAAGAGTACAATCATTGGAAAGATGATTCAAAGGATTTAGAGGAAAATAAAAGGGGATTGTTATAATATGAAGATCTATATAATTTAATGGACAATTTTGTATAATATGTATAATTCTAACCAAATGATTGCTTGCATGTTTTTTAGAATTAGAGGTATAATCAGATCAATTCAAGATCAGGATAAGATATTAGAGTTATGGAAGCATGACAAATCTTACAGAAGTTGGATGAGGTACTACAAAAGAAAAAATCCTCACATAGGATATGAATCTAGAAGGTTAAAAATGTCATTGAAGGGAATAGAATGAAAAAAGTAAGGCTCGATATCCTTGAAGGTAGAAGTTTGTAGACATTTGCCAAGATTAAGTGTGAAAGAAATCCACTTCTGATATCAGAGTTTACAATGGAAGCAGGATGCCAATGCAGAGGATTAGGAATTCTCTCTCACTTGAAAAAAATGTCACTGAGTGAAATGGACCTCCATTGGGGAATGGTATTAAGTGTGAAAGGTATGGTTTCACAAGGAAAGGTTAATTAAGTAACCTAATGGAACACTGATTAATAGTATTTGATTCAAGAATGTTGTAGTATAGTGATGAAATGTTTGAGCTACTACATTCTAGGGTGTTGGGATGTTTCATAAAGGTAAAGTTGGACATGACTGCCTAGGAGAGGTTGCTGAAAATAGAACACATTGGTTGGATTGCATAATGTCCAAGTGGAACTTGGTTGGAAAGTGTTCAGACCAGGGAACCATAGTGCAGATGAGCAGAATGGGAGCACACAAGGTAGCAAGGATCTGAAGGATTTCAAGGACAAACAACTACAACATAAATAGATAAATGAAAAAGTCATTTAAAACATAAATGCACTAGAATGCATGAGGTATACAATGAAGTTAAAATGCATATGCATTAGTAGGCATGTTGACAGTAAATGCTTCGTGCATATGGATGTGTAATTGCACATGCTTGGATATGCATATAACATGCTTGTGAACTTAGAATAGTCTATTATTATGAAATAATGTTTTAATATGACTAATGATGGATTATGAATTCAAGAAAAATGATATAGCAAAGTTAAGGATGAGGATGTTGTTGTTGTTTATGATTTCCATCTATGTGAAGACCCATGAGAGTGGCAGGAATGCTGATCAAAATGATGGAGGAAGTTTGTGAGCTTCTACAAATATCAGTTGGTCAGATAGCAATAAGTAGGTTGATAAAAACTAGGTAGTTATGCATTTAGTTTATGTTGATGCATACATGTTGAAGGGGATTGAGGTAAGAATTTCCCCAGTTAATTTTCAATATTTAAATCGATATGTAATGGCCAAAGTCCTAGAGTATGTAAATGTTGTTGATGCTAGAATTCATTTAGATAAAATATTGGTTGCATATTATGTTATGATTGGTTATGGGATCATAACCGAATTAATTAAGGAGACATAATCCTTCTATAACAATGAATATCCATAGAGCTAGTCATGTGTGAGACCATAATATGGTTGGATATGGAAGGGCTATAGTGATATGTGAGTGCTCAATGGTATATACTATATATTTGATGTTTGGATTGCAACCTCTTTGTCGACACTGAAGAGCACTTAAGGATTATATTCTTGGTGTTGTGTTTGAGTTGAAAAGGAAGGTATACAAATAGTTAGGCAAGGAGTAGGAAGTGTGTGGATGATGTGTTGAGTCATTGGCCAGAACTTCCAACTCATCATGGTGGAATGCATGACATAATTATGTGGTATTATGTAGCCAGTGCATGGATGCATTGTGTAGATCTGGCCATGGGTATTGGCACATTATTTAGTAAGTAACTGTTGTTGTTACAATTCCAAGATCAGTTTTGTGGTGTTGAAAATACGTAATGATGGATAGATGCATTATATTTAATATGAATACTAGTTGAATGTGATTGGATTGTTGTTGTTACAATTCCAAGATCAGTTTATAGAGCTATTAAAAATATTACAAGTGATATTATAGGAATCATTGAGTGCATTTTGGGTGAATGCATGTATATATTATATAACATATAAATGATTATGCTAATAGATGAAATGATATGAGTATTTCTAACTCATGAAGTTGAAAACACTTCAGGAACTATTAGATTTACAAAAAGAAAGTTGCAAGTTTAAAAAGCTATATAATGATAAATTACAGGAAATCTTTGTTGAGGGGACAGAGTGATAAAAATATTTCTGGATAGAAGAAAGAAAATATTGGTTGATAATACATGCATATGTAATGATGAGATCATTCCAATTGATAGTGGGATCGATGGAAGTAAATGAATTGTAGTAGCAAACAATTATGATATCGCTTGTTTCCATGAATATATATATATAGCTTGTACCTGAGATATTGACAATTTGTCTGGTTGAGGAATGTTGAAATTGCAAGAAGAAAGGGTCTTGAATATGGCAGTGTTGCAAGTCCATAAATAATACCAGTGCCTATTGCTGCAAGAGACAAATTATTATGAGCAGAAGCTCATGTCTGGAAGTTTTGTTTTTTCTATATGAAACAGTTTTGGGAATTATAATTTAATTACTGACAAATTGTTTTGATTGAATGTAAATCAAGGAAATTGTAGGTAGGATGGTCTTGAATATGGAAGGGATGTAAGCCCATAAGGAATACTGATATCTATAGCTCCACCACCAAACATTATGAGCAAAAAGCTCATGCTTGGAAAACTTTGTCTTCATGTATAAACATATATAAAATTTATGATTGAAATTGTTATAACAATATCTCATGATGATTGTATTTTTTTAATACGGATGAGATGTTGGCTATTGAAGTTGTAAGCTCACAAAAAATAACACCAGAAGGAAATCAAGCTCAATGATAAAGGCATGGAATGAAGAAAGTCCAGTGGACTTGTTGTAGCTAGAGTTCTTGAAGCCGCAACTCTGAAATTTCCTGGTCGAGTGCACTAGAGCCCTGGAGAGAAGTGGAACATCCTGAGGGACTACATGGAAGAGAAAGGGGTTTATTTCTTTGGGTTGTGCAAGGTTGATAGGGAAGGAGAGCTTGCAGGTTGGAACTACTGCCAGAAATTCAAAGTCTAAAGATCATTACACATGTTTTGGGTCAGAATACATGTGTATACATGTTTAATTTTAGGCCAGAGTGCCTATGTATATAATATTTGGATGTAATGTCTGTGTGGATTAAGGCCAAAGAGCCTAGATTTGTAATTTTAATAACATTGGAATGGTGTTTTGCACTGAGGACAGTGCCAAAATAAGGGGAGGGGGGTGTAACATCCCAGTTTTAACCCTTATGAACTATAATGTATTATGTAATTGTGACTTAGGCTGGTGATCTGGTAAAGTTGAAAAGGGGCCAGAGTGCCTAGGAAGTGTAATACTTCATATACATTGATAAAATACATCATTGGCTACAATACAGACAAGGACAAAAGAGATAGGGGGCTATGATTCCACGAGAGAAGGGGGATTGAGGGGCTAAGTCTTTTCATTTATTATCTTATTTAACCATAATTTATTTTATGGAGAAAATGGGTTACATGAGCTTCTTGGGAGAGAGGACATGTGGCTCTTGTCTTCACGTAATTATTTAAACATCCATTGGGGCCTATTTTGGGGTCGTTCCTCCCTCGATTCTTCTTCTTCACCTTGTTCTCTTGTTCTCCTTTCCTCTTCAGTACTCTCTCTTTGACTATTTCATGTTCTCTTAGGCTGAGCATGGAAATGAATGGCAGGAAGTGGAGAGTCGTTGATGAATGGCTGTAATAATTTATTGATCATTCCAGGAGGGAATGGATGCCTGTGTGCATGAGCTTGATGGCAGTTCAGATAGAACTGTCCATGGCTGAGAATCCTTGGAGTTTCTAGTAGGGATATTTCTTGAGCAGTAGCACTAGGGCCATGGAGAGAAATGGAACAGCCTCAGGGAATACATGGTAGAGAAAGGTGTTCATTTCTTTGGGTTGTGCAGGTTGAAGGGGAAAGAGAGATGGATATTCAGATTTGTTGTGTGGTTATGAAACCTGAGAGCTAGTTAGCCAACTATCGTGTGTTTAGACTTGGCCTAGCACCCGTCCTTGTGGATTCATATCCCTAGCTTGGGGGTGACCTGCTTTTTAGAGTAAAAGAATAACAGTTTCTATGGTTGGGAGGAACGTCCTTGGTCTGTAGCCAGTTGGTGAAAATTTACTTGAAAAGATAAGTTCTCTTTGTGTTTTCTATGTAATTTTTATTTCCGTTGCATATTTAATTATCTCTGAAATATGTCTTTAGAATATGCATGCTTGTTGGATATTGTTGAACATGTTGTTTAGTTCCTTTGTTTGTATGCACCTTTATTAATTTGAAAGGTATCTGTAAGAGAAAGAAGTATGAGAGCGAGCTTGAAGTAGCGTAGCCTAGCCTGTGGGTGGTGTTGTCACAACTACAGACCCAGGGTTCATCTCTAACAGTGCACCAAAAATCCCTAACTACTAGCCCTTTCGGTAACACCTGCGAAGCATATGCAGTCTCACCCGAAGTAGCATTAGGGGGTTGCAGGACACAAGTGTCTACAACCAGGGGAAATGCAAAGTGGATCCAAACCAATAACACACAACAATCTAGTTATTCCCTACCACTCTTAAGCTTGTCTCGCAAGTTATATCTCAGATCTAATACAATAATGCAATGACAGCATATCAACGACAAAGAACACAACATCAATCACACATAACAACAAGATATATATATGGTTCACCCTCTCCCTAGGGCTACGTCCACATAACTGCATTTCTTGATATATTAAGATGGAAACATACATTTCTATCTATGCACATAGCTTGGAGATCTTTCTCTTTCTCTCTCCTCTCTATCTCTCCTCCCTGCGCACCCAGCTGCAGGGTTGATCTTCTCACCCAGCTGAAGATATTACAATACCAGAATGCTCTCACACACAACAATTCTCTTACTCACACAACAGTAATCACTCAACAACAAAAATAACAATGAAATCAGAGTGAACCTTTCCTCACTCCTCTTGATCTTTATTTATACATTACAATGACTTTTAGACAACCTTAGGCTAAAACCTAGGTGTAAAAACCCTAAATACCAAAACCTTAGGTGTCTAAAAGCCTAAATACTAAAACCCTAGGTGTCTAAAACCCTAGGTAAACTTGACCCTTATTTTGAGGGCTTTGCCAGCTTGTCTTTCCTTCTTTCCCACGAGGTGCTCTAAAGCATCCGTTGGTGGATTTTTCCGCTTGTTGATTTTTCCACGATCCATATTCCTTGCTGATCTTTTCTCCTCAATATTCTCATCTAACGACTCATTTTCCCTTACTTCGCTCCTTCTTTTCTGCTTCTTTGACCACTTCGACCCATTCTCATTCAGTGTGTCTTTCGCGCAGCTCATACTTCACCTCTCCTTTTCCTTGTTTTTCGTTTTCTTCCTTAATCCATAACCAAGGGCCAACAGGACCCCAACACTCACCTGTGACTCATCCCGAGTCACTACAAGACTGGACTTTTTGTATTACTTTGGCAGCATACTGCACGGAGCAGCCTGTGCTTTCTGCTTTGTCCCTCCCCACTATGTGCAGACTATATTTTTTTGTTTTTGGTACCCAGTTTCAACTGCACGTAGTACCTACACCCTTCTCCTTATGCTTTTACTAAGATCTACGAGGTAGTTGGTTGTCATAGTACAATTTCAACCAGCTCCCATTCACCAAACCTTCTTTCCATTCTCCATTCAAAGTCTTAAACTGTGCAGCTCCTCCTTCTGTAACATAGGTGACCTCAACTGGCCCAAGCCAATGCATTCTAAACTTCCCTGGATGCTTCATGAATTTGTTGTCATATACCAATACTAGATCTCCTTGTTTAAATGTTTTCCACTTGATATGCCTATCATGGTATGCCTTCTCCCGTTCCTTCTGTACCTGCTGATGAAATCCTGCAATAAATTTGTCTTCTTCTAGTTCCACCAACTGCGCGAGCCTATTTTGAACAACGCCCATGTCATCCATATTTGTAAATGTTGCAATTATTAAACTAGGAACTAAATATTCCATAGGGACAACTGCTTCTAGGCCATAAACTAACTTAAAGGGAGTCTGCATTGTCAGCTTCTTGAAAGTAGTTCAGTATGCCCATAATACTGTTGGCACTCTCAAATCCCAATCATCTCTGTTCACACTGCAAATCTTCGCCAACGTTGTCTCCAAGATCTTATTGAAAGCTTCAACCGTCCCATTTTCTTGTGGATGGTATGGAGTGCTCTTCTAATGGTGGACTTCAAATTCTTGAGTCAAAGATTCAATAGTCTTATTTATAAAATGTGTGCCTTGGTCGCTCATAAGGATCTTTGGGAATCCAAACCTGGTTATGATATCATCAAATATAAATTGTGCAATTGTAGTTTCACTAAAGTCCTTAACTGCTCTTGCTTCTGCCCATCTGGTCAAATACTTTCTCGCAATGATTATATATCAATCTCTTGTACGCTTCCCTGGGGGGTTAATAGGCCCCACAAAATCAATGGCCCATTTCTCAAATGCATGTAAATTTAGTTGTGGTGCTAAAGGCATCTCATCTCTTTTAGAAGGTTTCCCAACTCTCTGGCATGCATCGCAGGATTTATAGTATTCCTTAGCATCCTTATGTAAAATAGGCCACTAGAGGCCAGCTCTAAGAACCTTCTGCGTTGTTGCTTTCCCTGCGTAGTGTCCTCCTGTGATGCCTTCATGTGCTTCTGTGAGGATCAATGGTCTCTCTACCTCCATAAGACATCTCCTCAAAATCTCATCAGGTCCCATCTTGTATAGTTGTCCATCTATAAGTGAAGAGTCTACAACACGAACTACCAAGTGTTTCTTCTAGATAATTGTATATTCACTAGGTGCAATTCCCGTAGATAGGAACTGGACTATCTCTGCAAAGTGATCATCAACTCTTCTGATGGCTAGAAACTGTTCATCTGGTAGTGTATCCTCCAAGATAGTAGGTTCCTCTCCATGCTCTAACCTAAACAAGTGGTCAGGTCCCTTATTCATTCTCCCTGGCTTGACCACAATTTCAAAATCATATTCCTAAAATAGAAACAACCATCTGCATATTCTTCCCCCAACACTGGCTTGTTGACTAAGTATTTCAATGTAGAGTGATTGATGAACATCTTGAAATTTCCTCCCAACAAGTAGTGTTGAAATTTTTGTAGCACATACACCATGGATAAACCTTCTCTTTCAGTAGTAGTGTAATTTATCTCAGTTGTAGAGAGCTTCTTGCTAGCAAAGGCTAACAGATGGTCAATATCTCTTGTTCTTGGTTTTTCTAACACTGCTCCTAATGCAATGGATGAAGCATTGACATGCACATGGAATTCCTTACTCCAGTCTGGGAAAACCAAGATAGGCACAGTAACCATTTTCTATTTTAGCATGTCGAAGCTCTACTGACATTCCTATGACCATTGAAACTGACAATCTTTCTTTAACATCTTTTCCATGGGTGTTTTCATCTGTGCATAGCCTTTAATGAACTTTTTATAGTATCCAATATGTCCCAGTGCAGTGCACAGTTGTCTAACCGAAGTGGGTGTAGGTAGATCAACAATGATCGCGATCTTGGAAGGATCTACCAACAACCCCTGCTTACACACAATATGGCCTAGAAGAACTCTGAAGGGTGAAAATAAGATACACTTCTTCAAGTTCAGGGAAATATGACATTGCCTACACTTATCCAACATTAGTCTTAAACATTCGATATGATTTTGCAATAAGCTAAAAACAGTCCAGTCATCAAAATATGCTTCCAAAAAATTATGTAAAAATTCCTTGAATGCTTCGATCACGACCCTAGAAAATATGGCTGCTACATTCTTCAATCTGGAGGGAATCACTGTGTACTAGAAACATCCCCATTATGTTTCAAATGTGGTCTTCTATCGATATTCCTTGGCAATCTTGATCTGGTGATACCCTGAAAATCCATCTATGAAGGAGTAAATGTCCTGTCCTTCAACATTATCTAACACTTCGTTAGTGAATGGTGTAGGAAAGGGATCATGTAGACATGCATCATTAAGTTTCCTTAAGTCTACACAGTTTATGATCTCTCTTGACTTCTTGTCTTGGACCATCATAGGGCTGATCCATTCTGATTCTTCAATAGGTTCTATAATTCCTGCTTCCAACATTTTGTCTAGTTCAATCCTAACTTTCTGCTTGTATTTAGGATTCAATCTATAGGGTCTCTACTTGACTGGTCTTGCATCTGGTTTCAAGGGAATCTTCATCTCTCCCATGGGCCCTTTAATGTTCTTCATGTCTGTGAACTTGGTTGGAAACAAGTCCTGGTATTCATGTAGTAATTATGTGATCTTATCAATGGTGGCATCATCTCAGTAATCTCCAAAGTTTTCCAATTTAAGTTCTTGCTCCATTCCAATGTTAACTTTCTTGATTTTGATGGGCTGCCCAATAAAAGGCAGTTCGACCCCAAGTCCTTCTATGTCTCTTTGTCCTTTAGTTTCTGCGATGTTCACGTTCCTAGGATCATCAGCTTCATCGGCATTTATATTGTAACAACCCTATAATTTATGAAGATGTGCAGTCCATTCATCCTCTTCTTGCTCCAAAGGAAGGTTAGGTACTTCCTCAAAGAATTTATGCCTTATAAATTGTAAATCTTGGTCTATTGTAGGGTAATGACACTCAAATAAAAAAGTATTTATGAATTTCTGGGTCATATCGTACCAATTTGAAGTGGTGAGGCACAATTCTGCTTGTAGATACCAATTCATAGGTGTTGTATCCAAAGTGTTAATGAACTTGTGCATCCATTGCTCATAAGGAATGTTGCTACAGGCCTCCTCACAACTTTGCACATGGTATTTTGGACAACTCTAACCTATATATCGAACTTCACACCCTTCGATGTTGTCTAAAAATCGCGTTGTCATCAAAGTGAGACATTGCACCCACTCTGCGATGTTATTCTTATATGTTCCCCACGATCTCGTTGGAGTTTCTTTCAAGGCTTCATCCAGTTCCAGCAACCTCTGTTGTGTTGGTAAAACTTATTCAAATTATAATAAGAATGTTTTTAAATGATTCAAACCATCAAATGTGGGCAGGTTACTTACTTCTGTGCCGATCCAACGAACTTCCCTGGTCAATCTGGCACACTTCCATGCATAAACTTCATACATCTTGTTCTGTCACTTCTCCAGTTCTTCTTCTGAATATGATGAGCATGTGATTTCACTCCACCAGCTCAAATTCCCATCTGTTGTAGGATTAATGTAATCATGTTGTCTTGTTGTCAATTTGTAAATATTTTCTAGTTCATATGCATGGTCTTCTTCTCTAATTGGCTCTATGTACCTGCGACCTTC
Source organism: Picea mariana (assembly GCA_032191745.1). Taxonomy (NCBI): domain Eukaryota; kingdom Viridiplantae; phylum Streptophyta; class Pinopsida; order Pinales; family Pinaceae; genus Picea; species Picea mariana. Next base: position 183,652 of record JASDQU010014296.1, read on the forward strand.
ATCAGGGTCCAGAGGTGAAATGACCCTAATTCCATTACCCTCGAATGTCATTCTCCTCTTCTTTATATCAACAACAATCGAATTGTTGAAGGCCTAATCAACACCCAACAGTGAAGGATAAGGATAGCTCTCATCCACAATCTCAATGACTTCAAAGTCTACAAACATCCTGACCTCGTCAATGTCCATAGGGACATGCTCCAATCTTCCAAAAGGGCCCATTGCCTGCTAATTAGCCATTCTGACCCTAATAGGAGAGTAAATTAACCTTCGTTTTCCCATCAGTGCTCATGTATGCTTTTTCATCACATTGACCTCTGATCCCAAGTCGAGGAACACATAATCTATATCATAGTCTCCAATATGAACGTTAAGGTGTAGCTCCTTGTTTGTCCTTATTTTCCTCGATACTTGGTTCATAGCCCTACTCAGCATAGGTTCCACTCTTCCTATCTCATACTGTCTGATCAGGTGTTGTAGTTCTTGTATGGCTCTTTCATCCTTAATTAGGTCAATAAATGTATACAATAATCCTACAAGATTGCTTACCTCTTTTCCTTTGCTAGGTGATTCATATTGATCAAATGTCAGAGGAATTCCACATTCTTTCACTTCTAGTTGTGCCTTTGATGAAGAATCCCATTCTCCTCCAAATTATCTTCTAGCCTCCTCAAATGTCTACTTCTCCTTCTGTGGATCGAACAATTGTGTCTTCTCTGCGGCTCTTCTGACCCCTGATCCCTCTGTATTCTTCTCTGGAGTCACCCTATATTCTCATGTGGTAGTGCCTCCTCTCATGATAACAACAACTTTGGGGTCCTCTCCGCGAGTTTCAGCTAATATTAATTGGACTTGTTGGATTCCTCCCCGTCTTTCCTGAAGTTTAGCCAACAATGTTGGGCAATCTTCGATCACATGTTCAAATGAGTTGTAGTAGCTGCAAGTGGTACAAGGGTTTTGACAGTCCCTTGCCAAGTGACCTGGCTAAGCGTAGTTATAACAAATGATATGACCTCGACCTCGACCCATACCTCATCCTCGTCCTCTTCCTCGGAATCCACCGCAAGGGTTGAAGTTTCCTCTTCCTGGGGAATTAAACTGCATAGTATTTCCTTCTTGTTGTACTTCAACTTGAATTTTGTATGTGTCCCTTGACCTTTCATGCAAGAGGTCATAAGCTCTACAGTCCTTCTCATCATGCCCCACAGATTTGTATAATGTGAAATACATATTTGTAGGTGTCTGGACATATTTTTGCATGTAATAACATTCACCAGAGCGATGTTGATTTCTACATACCTCGCACCAAGGTAGAGTAACTTGCTTCAAATGGATCAGAGCTCCAGAGGCCAATTACTCATTAAATAGGGGACATTGCTCCTTTTCATGGCCCTTTAATTTGCATCTGATACACTAGATGTTTTGTCTTTTATCTTTTCCCTTTTCTTTCTTCATATCTTCGACCTACAATGATAAGCTAGTTAGCTGACTCAAAATTTGGCTCATACCTGAGTTGGATTCTCCCATAGGGGCTGATTCTAGTTTCATGGCGATCTTCAGTGCCTCAGCCTACGAAGTGATCTTCTGTTGCATCAGAGGGACTTTGATGTGTGTCAAGACGACAACAATGAACCATTCTTTATTCTGTTCGTCTAGAATCTAAAAACTTAAATGGCTTGTCAAGGTCTTAAATTTCTGATCAAACTCCCAAACAGGTTCAGCTACTCTCTTCTTGATCTCTTTCAGTTCTGTAATACACTACGACTCTGACTTAGGTTTCTTGAATTCAGAAATCAATGTAGTCTTAATGACATTCAGCAATTTAGGTTGTGCAACTCCTTGGAAAAATTTCATGTACCAGCTCAGTGCGTGGTCTCTTAGGGTAGTACTAAACTAAGCTCTCTTAACATCTTTGTCAGTCACATTCTTAATACTCCATACAGCTGCGCATAAGAACTAATGTTGATCAGGATCTTTGGATCCATCTCCCCTAAAGGTGAGTAACCTCATCTCATCTGTCATAGATCTTCCTATATTTCTTGACTGAGTATGCACTGAACTGCTTGTAACAGTGCTCTGAGTGCTCTGATAAATCTGACTACACTGGTTACTTAATGCTGCTAAAACAACAGGAGGAGTGATAGTACTTACTTCAATAGTAGGCGCAGTTCTTGAAGTCTCTAATTCTTCTCGACGAGGTTCTTCATTATTCCCTTCCTCTGCCCTAGAGGACTCTGAATATTCCTTGTTCAATAGCTCTTCTTCTTCTCCACTGTAGAACCCTTCATCCTGTGCTAGTGGCTTGTGATTCTCCTCAAACAGGTTCACCATAGGAATTTCTCTAAATGTTCTCCCACTGCACATGTGTCCAACCTCTTTGTCATTGTCACTGTCTGAGTTCTTGAAAATTATCTTTTTGATCAAATTGATCACTTTATCTTCAAGATGTTCTTCTCATGCAATAGCATCTTGATCTTCAACTTCAAAAAGTGTAAACATTTTCCTCTAGGCCCCTTAAAGAAATATCTCTCTACTTGGCTATATGACTCTACTCTATCAACAACAAACTCAGTAATGTACCCTCCAATAGTACTATCAAACCAGTGATCTTCTTCTCTTGACATGGCATTATCAACTCTCTTGACCTTCTTGATCAACATCGTCGTCCAAACCATAGGTGGTCTAAGTCTGATCTCAAACTGGGTATTTTCTAATCTGGGTAGCCACTTGTATAGCTCATGATGAATTCCTCCAAAGAAAATCTTGTGTATATCAGTAAAGATATACCTTCCCAACCAATCCTCTGTACTCAGGCTAGGGTTCTTGTTCTGAGCTTCAGAGAAGTCTCTCTCTTGTTCTTCTATCCACTTATAAATCTATGTCTTTGATGGAAACCACCTTGACATTCCCTCAAGACGATCCTAGTCCTGGCAATGGAACCATTTTTTGGCACAGAGGCAGACCCAAGGTTCATCTCTAACAGCGCACCAATAAGCCCTAAATATTGGCCCTTTCGACAACACCTGTGAAGCAGATGCAGTCTCACTTGAAGTAGCAATAGGGGTTTGCAAGACACAAGCATATACAACCAGGGGAAATGAAAAGTGTATCCAAACCAATAACACACGACAATCTAGTTATTCCCTACCACTCTTAATCTTTCCTCGCAAGTTATATCTCAGATCTAACACAATAATGCAATGACAACATATCAACAACAAAGAACACAACATCAATCACACATAACAACAAGATATATGTGGTTCACCCTCTCCCTAGGGTTACGTCCACATAATTGTGTTTCTTGATATATTAAGATGGAAACATAAAGTTCTATCTACGCACTTAGCTTGTAGATATTTCTCTTTCTCTGTCCTCTCTATCTCCCCTCCATGTGCACCCATCTACAAGGTTGATGTTCGCACCCAACTGAAGATCTTACAATACCATAATGCTCTCACACACAACACTTCTCTCACTCACACAATAGTAATCACTTAACAACAACAATAATGACGGAATCAAAACAAACCTTTCCTCACTCTTGATCTTTATTTATACATTACAATGACTTTCAGACAACCTTAGGCTGAAACCTAGGTGCAAAACCCTAGGTGTCTAAAACCCTAAATACCAAAACCCTAGGTCAACTTGACCCATATTTTCAAGGCTTTGCCAGCCTGTCTTTCCTTCTTTCCCATGAGGTGATCCAAAGCATCCGTTAGTGTATTTTTCAGCTTGTTGAGTTTTTTGCGATCCATCATTCTTTCTGATATGTTCTCCTCGATCTTCTCATCCAACGACTCATCTTCCCTTACTTCGCTCCTTCTTTTCTGCTTCTTTGACCACTTCGACCCATTCTCAGTCAGTGTGTCTTCCGCGCAGTTCGTACTTTGCCTTTCCTTTTCCTTGTTCTTCACTTTCTTCCTTAATCCATAACCAAGGGCCAACAGGTGGCTAGGAACGTTAAAATACTGGTGTAGGGGGAGGAGGATGCTTGTTGCAGTGAAAATGGGAAGACCACTTGAACAATCTTGGTAAGGCCTTCTCTTTGAATCTGGTTAGTCTTCTAAAACTTTAATCTATTAGCATTTTCTTTAGGTTGTGAAGAAGGTGTTTTTTCTCGTTGGTACTATCCCCTGGAGGAAGGGTGTATTCTGTGTATGGTTTTGTGGGTGGGTTTTTTTGTTTTCCTACTGGACCTTAGAGGAAGGGTGTATTTTGTGTGTGGTTATGTGTATATCTCTCATATATTATGGAATCTTTTTAACTTAAGTATTTCACATATCATGGTTCTTCTATGTGCATGGGTATTCTAGGTAATATCTTGCATGTTTTCTTTGAGGCTTGACCTATCAATCTCCCTGTTTCTTGGCTTATGAAGACTCTAGTTATTTGGTATCCTATGGAATAATGGTTTTCCCATCAAGTTTTAAAATCATGTATTACTTTGGGACCTTCCCTAATTCCTTGGTCTGATCCTTGGAATGCTACAAACACACTATGGTATTATTGTTTTTCTAGGTTTGTTATTCATATGGATTACAGTTAAGTGTAGGAATTTAGGAGGGTATTGAGAAGACATGAGGATTCAATTCAATGCAATATGTCTTCCCTATCCTCAGTGAATTCTAAAGTTCATGCGAATGAACACCAATGCACTTCACAGACAACAATAATTGTGAACACCCTTATACAACTAACGAAGAAATTAATGAGTTGGAGGCTAAGTGTAACATGTTGATAAACATGGTTATCAATTTGAGTAAAGATTCACACGAATAACTTCTAATCACATCATTTCTATAATTTTTGTTCAAGCAGATCCAAAGGAAAAAGATATAGTGCATAAACCGCTGGAGATATGGACATTGAGAATCAGAACCCCCTTCCATCCAACCATGGGAGAGAAGAAGCTAATAGTTGTTATGATTTTCAATAAGTTTTTATGTTTAGTAAGGCAATTAGAATCTTCAGATTTTTTTTTAATTTATATACATGTAAGTTTTTATGAAAGAATCACAGGGATGTAATAAGTGTAAACTTTTTCAAGTTTTTTCTATGACTTTTGAGAGTTGTCAAACATGTTTGAAATCTCAAGACAAGTGTTTTTGTGATTTTATAATACAAGTTTCCAAGTTTCAATTTAAAATAAAAAAAAAATATTGACATTCCTAACTTGTTAACCCATCAAAACCATGGAGATTTAGGAAATCTCCTCTCGAATAATTTCGAGCATAGAAATAAAATTCTAAATAAAAACACTTAATTCCTTACATTTTTTCTTAACTTCCAATAGACCAAATGTAAGACCCCTGACCCACTAAGTACCCTTTTAAGGGAGGGGGTGGTAATTTTTTTCTTTTCCTTAACCATCTTGAGGACTCTTCCAGAGGGAATCGTCATCTTCTTCTCATCAAGAGCTTCCAACGACTACCACCATACTCAAAATTGAGCTATAGATCATAAGTTATGGCCTTGTAAAGTTTCTTAGAATTTCTTGAACCATATTTCACATTTATTTCCATGTGGATACTACCACAAGTGTCATCTGACCAATCGCTATTGTGGCATATACCACCTGGCCCATTGGATCCTCGATCTATTTGTTCCTCCAAATCAATGGTTCGGATCCATTCAAATTTCCCCACTTGCATGATGGTTAACATCTGGCCTGCTCCCCATTTCTTCCTTGGATCCTTATGGGACCCTCAAATATCGATGACTAAGATCACGTCTAGCCATTATGGCGACCGACGTCCTAGATGGGCTTTCAAAGCCACTCTGTCGGATCTCACCTTCCCCACGATGACTCAAGCACTCCAACAAGCCAGCTCTGATGGACGGTCAAGATCTTCCCATACCCCATAGCTCTGAAGAGTAAGATCATGCCAAATGTATTGGGAGTTTAATGTCAATAGGGTCCATATTTGTATTTGATTTTCAAGAAATTACAGATGGCCACATAGTCTCCCTCTGGACATGCTATCACTCTGCATCATCATGACATCACTCTTCATTTTTATCTTTGCCTATGTGGTTCCCGCATTGTTCGACAGTGGAAATCACTTCCTAACTGGATATCGATCCATGGTCTAGATTGGCTCTTAGAGTCCTCCCATTGGATGACCTCTACTTTAGGACTCCAGGATACTCCGACTCTTGGGCTCTAACGTTGCTTGCCACAATGGGACCAACAATCCTAATTTATCCATATCCGCCTTCGATGGATCTTAACAACTCATGATTACTTGGATTTCCTCCCACCTTAGTCTCTTATGACCTCATCATGGGTACCTACCACATGTACCTGCCACCTAGCATATGTTTCCATGTGTACTTTCCAGCTGACACGATATGTGGCACACATGTTCCCAAGAAATTGTGCCTCAAAAGGGCCAAAACTCCTTGCAACATGGCACAAGCATATTTACTTGACATGTGCCACCACCCACATCATGACACATGGGTTGAGGTGGGTCTACATGTCATCATGGGGTATCTGTTTTGATATTCTAGGTGTTGACACATGTCCCAAGCACATTGGTTGGGGTGACGTCATTCCCATTACTGCCACTTACCAAGGAGACCTGCTAGGTCCTTATGAAAGATCAACGACTAAGAATTATTCTATCCCTTGTGATAGATCAATGACAAGAATTCAATCTTCAAATTCTTTGGCATTGTCATATTTTTACTCCCACAGAGCCTCAACACCCCAACACTAAAAGTTTTGATGACGATCTCATATCGGTATTTCTCCTGTCCAAAGGTCCTCGAGCCAAGCATCCTACAGATCTGACTTGGTCATTGATCCCAACTAAAAGGGAGGTTATTTCCCATCCTAACCAATTCTTATGTTGATTGTGTGGGACCTACCATAGATTGATGGTTGTCTCCTCGCCACACTCTTAAGCCAATCAATGGTTGTTGTTTCTCTTCTCATAGCCAATATCGTCATCGACATTCTTGACAAGCACTCAACCATGCCAACCTTTCATATTTTGTAGACAATACATCTAAAAATTATCTAAATATATATATTTGTCACACAAGGTAGTCATGGTCGAACGCTTGCAGCTATTTTTGCAAAGACAAAGCTAGTTGTAACCAAGGACACAAGACTCTCCATGTAGATATATTCCATAAAAACACAAGACCATCTCCAGAAATACACAATCAAGCTCACAAGTCAGGTATTCATATCCATAATCACCATACTAACCATTCAACCATATATATTTTCCAAACAATACACAAAGATAACTAAGTTACTTATCTAAAATTTAGAAGATGTCGGCAACTGCTACAGGATGTGTCGCTCTCCACCCAACCATAGGCAAAGTTGCACCGATCAATGTTATATCTAGCCACCCCCGAGATAGGATACAATGCCATGAGAGGATATCTTATTTTTCAACAAGTTTTCAGGGAGCATATATTACTTATGCACTTCTCTTTTCCTCAAACCAGAGAGTTCTCTTTCTCTCCTCTCGAATGATCATGTTTTTTCCCAAAACTCTTGTGTCTTTGTTGGTCTCTGCCCCCCCATTTTTCCCCCTTATTTTCCTCTATCCTTTATTTTCATTTATTCTTCCTCAAGACCTCATGGTTTGTGTCAAAATATTCCCTATGGGTACTCTACCCATCCCTTAATTGATTCTCGAAGGAGACTACCCAACTACCAGCTTGATTGTTTATCAAATTTCCAGGCTGAGGACAGTTCAGGGTTTGCATTGTTTTAATTTAATAGGGCACTACATGGCAGGGTCATTTCAACTAGTAATAGATTCCCTCCTACACCATTCCTCTCATGACATCATAACCTATGAAGGTCATCCCTTCAGCAGTAGTTCAACATCTTCCTGTTGCATTAATAACGAAATATTTCCATTACATAATTTATCAAAGGTCCATTGTCTTTTAATGATCACATAACAATTATGTCTATAGTTTTGGTCATGATAATAATTATATATATAGACGGGTGTAAAAATGGGTCTTAAAATCCCCTCCCCCTTAAAGGAACATTGCCCTTGGTGTTCTATCTGCCGTGAAAAATATATATACAACAATGAACAAAAAAGGTTATGCTTATTTCATGGCATCCTCCATTTCTCGTGTAGCTTCATTGGGACCAAAATGTTTCCACTGCACCTTGACCTATGCAATGGTTCTATTGATAAGGAGGATCTCTTTCCTAACCAGTATACAACATGGCTCTGGCAGGAATTCTCCCTCTGGCTCCACCTGAATCACAGAACAATCAATTATATGAGTAGGATCATGTATATATTTCTTTAGCCATGAAACATGGAAAACATTATGTTCTTTCACTATGGGAGGTAAATCGAATCTATATTCTATAGGTCTTACTCTGTCCATAATTTCAAAAGGTCCATAAAATCAAGGTGCCATCTTAACACATGTTCCCATCCTCAAGGAACTTATTCTAGGCCTAACTCGGAGATACACATGATCCCCTAATTTAAACTCTCTAGGAGCCCTATTTCGGTCTTCATAGCATTTATATCTATCATGGGCCACTTTCATATTGTGTTTTATTTAAGCTACTTGTAACACCCATGTTTCCCCCAGCTTGTAATTAATCATTAATTATAATTACCATGCTATGGAATGTGAACAATGTAAATGTATTATTGTTTAGATTGCTAATGAATAACTGTGGGGGTGAAGCCTTGAAGTATTGGCTATGATATCACTAGAGGAAAGGATGGGAAAACTATAGAGAGGGTTCATTATGTCAAATGACCCCAAATTTTCCCTTTGACGAGGATAATAAACCTCCTCTAGTTCCCAAGGATAGGAATCAGTTAATGAAGAAACGATCAGTGGTTGAACCATCAAACACCCCATGAATGGAAGCATGGTATTACTAAATAATGTTAGCCCGAAGTACCACAGGGTTTGGCAGACCACGCTGACCTGAGTTTCCTTCTGACAGAAGGAACATGATAGAAAAATAATAACCATCCCAAGGAGGGTGTGCATGCAAGGGGATAGACCCATGCAAATAATTCAAGGAGAAAGGAACACTTGTGAGGCTCTGCAGAGAGAAGGATAGACACTAGACAAGAGTGCATGCACAGAGGGGAATGCACGACATGGATATGCAGAAGAAAATAGGAATGTCATGAGCTTAATGCTGAGGAAACATATGATAAACCTCATAGTATTGTTGTGGAAAAGAGAATATCTCTAAGAAACAACATAAGTTCCTTAGTGATATCATGGCTTGGAATAGGGGTGGCCAGAGAACTAATAATTAATGCCTTTGATCCTATGGTTGGGTGGAAAGGAGAACACCCATAGTCAGTTGGTTGGTTGTAGCTTGTAATAGATAAGTACTTTTTATACATTATGCACTTAAATTGGAATGTATGATTTGAATGTATGTGATGGTGATGCTTTGTGCCTCTCATGAAATTAACGATTATAATGCCTAACCACTCTTCTGTATTTCGTTTCTTTTGAATGGGTGTAAGGTGATAATTTTGGTCTCTGGGGTGGTTTGAAAATACCCTACCCTTTTTTAGAAATTAAGTTTTGCGAATTTGAAGGTGCTTCCTTCAAACTAGTAGCCTAAGAGACCATAGGCTCATTCCTATGAATTTAACCAAATCTTGGCTAAGAGTTGAGATTACAACATGAGACTCATTAGAGGGTCCATATGACCAAGGTCTGGGAACTCTGTGTTATCTGAAAGGATTTAAGCCTTTCTGGTTTTGGAACTCTGGGAGTTCGAAGCTCTGGGGTGTTGTGACCTTAACCAAATCTTGGCCAAGAGGTATGACTATAGCCTTTAGGGCTTGAAAATGCTCCATATAACCAATTCCTAAGAACCTTGGGTTTAGTTCAGAGGGAGATAATTTTCAGGACTACAAGATTCCAGAGCCTCGGGGGAAATAAGCATTGAAAATACCAAATTGCATCGAAGACGATCTGTCAAGTCGGTGGCTTAACGGTGGACCGACAACTGGCAGTCATTTACCCATTACCATGGGACTTGTTCCCACGTTAAATCTTGATCCACTTACCAGTCACGAAGCGACACGGGCCATAGATCTAAGGACACTTGGGAATTTCCCTGACCATTAGACCTATGCCAAGGTTAGTCTGACGTTGAATGATTCTAAAGAACAAAGGTGTTACACCTCCAAAAATCCTGAATATTGAATTTACGAAGTGACATGGACCATCGATCCTTGGATCCTTTGGAATCCTTCTCAACCGTCAATCTGGCGACTTCGTTGAGAACCACTCTTAATCGTCCATAAACCACGACATGTTTCCATGGATTGAGTATATCCGGGAGGTTTTGACCTATTGGTGACTGTGCACATCGCTGGAATGTCGAAGGTCGGAGTGAAAGAGCACACTGACATAATCTAGGGTAAAGTGGACACGTCGTAGGTGCAACATGTGTCACCCTGATTTGGGGCTTTCACAGATCTCAGGGGTCAAATGGGCCTAGACACATGGCACCAGTTGATCAGGCCATGTGTCACCCTTGTCCCTTATCAAATTTCACCCATTGGACTTGGTTCATTGAATGAGAGTTCACGTGGCAGGAGATCTCGTGGTCTAGAGGAATTTGGACGAGGGTCATCGAAGTGTGAAAGGTCTCGAAGTCGCGAACAATGGAGTAAATCTCAGTTGTTGATAGATAGGGGACACATGGTGTTGGATCCTATATTCAGGAGGCTTGTCACTTCAGGGGATTTGAGGTGTGGTGTGTTGATAAGATTTGAAGCTCGGAGTTACAAATTAATGAGAGCCATTGTTCTGGTGGAGCTTCGGTACCACTCGTGACCATTGGATCTACTCCATGGTCAATTCAAATTTGACCTACTACGAGAGTAAGGAGAGGATTACACCATGAAACCCCTAAACATCAAAGTTACGAAGCAACGAAGGCCGTATATCCCGAGGTCTACATGGACACATCTTCACCTTGAGATCGGAGGGTATGAATTTGAGGGATGTAGGATCTTGAGGAGGGTATGAATGTGAGGGATCCACGTGGATGCCACGTGACCCTCAACCAATGAAATCCCAAAGAACTTAGGAAGGGCATAACTTTCAATATACAACTCATATTTGAGCATGGTAATGGTGATTGGAAATATCTTGACGAGCCTAAGAGAATGGAGACCTCGAGAAGAGGATTCGAGATGATGGAGGAAGGTGAAATTTTGATGCCCCATTCCTTAAAAAGGTACTTAAGGGATTGGGTGTGTTACAAATTGGTATCAAAGCATGGAAACAACACTTGGCCTGCTTGGGATCATGCATGAGTCATATAAAAATATTATTAGAGGACTTTAAGGGGTAACACCCTATTTTACCCATTCCTAAGAGGCTTAGTAAACCTCTACTGAAGAAAGGAATGAAACCTTCTACTGTCGATAGATGTTTTGGAAATATGCTATGTATGTTGCTAATGTTTCCAAATAAAGAAGTTGACTTCACTTTGCAATTGTATGTGTTGTTGTACAGTCATAAGATTAGGTGACCAGGGCTAAGATGAGCTTGTTGAGAATATTACTGCAGTACAAAAATTATCTCCATAAGTTCCTTGAGGAAAAAGGATGCGGATTAAAATTCAGTTGGTATTTTACCAAACAAGATTGAATCATATTAGACTGTGGTAGAAGAAGACTATCATTTCTCTTGGGAAATGATGGCCAGTCCTACAAAAGTGGACTTAATGAAGCCTCTGTTAATTAGGAGTGCTAATTAAATGAAGGATATGGCATCAGGAATACAATCCTCCATGTCTAGAGGCCTTATGGAAGTAGGTAAGATCGGACTACTTGACCTATCCTAACTAAAAGGAACTTCCTACTGGGGTAAACCCCCTTGTAAAATAAAATAAGTCTTGGGAGAAGTGGAATAACATGAGAAAATTCAAGATCTCGGGGTTGTGCTAAGGTGGTGTAAATACATATTAGCTAAGGGCATGACTATGCACAAGAATACAAAGAGGTAAGTAAGTGGAACCCATCCGCACTGCAGATAGGGGTATAATACTTGGAGCATGAAAATATGTTGAAATGCTTATCACAAGGACAGAGCATACATATGACATGCATATATATTTATTATAGTCTACCATTGAATGTAAAATATGGTGATCATATGGTTAGCGATGATCTAACTACAACAGTATAAGTAAAATGTTGATAATGTTGAGTACATAGTGCCTTATGAGGATGAGTTAAAATGGTTAAGGAAATATGGTAAGGACTGATAGAATCCTCAGCAGTTATAATTACTGCATTATTAAAAGACTAAACCATGAGCACATAAATCATCATGACCAAAGGACTGATGAAAATGTGTAGGGTCAGTTTACTTGACCTATGATGGTTGAAACCTGCAGCAGGGATAAATCTATTTATGAAAGATAAAGAGGATTCCTTTGGGACTATTGCTAATCCCCATAAAGAGAAAACATGATATGGGTATATGAGCCAAATTATGAGCTCATCGATGTACAAAATGTGTATTGGCATGAGTACTTGTCTAGGCATGAAAATGCAAGATGAGAACATATTGTAATGCGTACGATGATGGTTGCATGTATGTAACATGCAAATAGACTCAATTAAACCTATGGTTGGTTGTAGTGTAAGACCTATTTCTAGTTTGTATTGGTCAATAAAGACCTGATGATAGCAGGAGATTTAACAACATGAATGAAAACGGTTGATGGGGTAACCTAGTAAGCAAGTAAAAAGGATTTCCTTGATTGAAAGGTCTATTGATCAAGACCAGTTGGAAGCTAGATTAGCTATTATGTTAACTTGGGCATGGTTATAATTTCCCAGATTGTATTTATGAGTTGGGTAATGTTCTATGGAAGATGAGGCAAGAGTTTTTTCTTTCTAGTTGTTATCGTAAAGAAAGGGAAAAAGTGACCCTTGTTGGTCATTGTCATGTAGAAAGAGAAACATCAGTATGAATTATGGCTGTGAGAATAGTCTTATGAGAGACTATAATCTCTCACTAAAGAATACTAATATTAAAACAAAAATATCAATGTGAACGGATGAGGTAAAAAGTTGCAAGAGATGCACCTATGTGTGTGTGTGTGTGTGTGTGTGTGTGTATACATGCTTAAAAGAATAATATGACTACAACCTCTCAACTGAGAGGGAAGCTTAGTGTTGAGTGCCCCTATGAGGTTTTTCATAAGGATGGCAGCAATATCCTTGGGAGGAGGATCTGGAAGTATGATATGTCCATGTGCATGTATGACATGGAAAGGGTGCAAGCAAAGAGCTTGCATGATGAATGTTTGGCTATGTTTGAATATGCTCGATTGCATGGATTTAATGCAATGTGGAGCTTCTTGAAATGAAGACAGGTAATAATACCAATTAGATATGAATGATATTAAAGGTGCAAGTGATGCACCTGTATGAATATATGCATACAAAAGGCACAATATGACTTCCTTGATGAGTGGAATGTGAGGCAAGAATTTCACTTGCCAAAGTTTAATGAATACCATGGATGCATGGTTGAATCCATTCTGAAGAGTCATGAAATTTTTGTTTTGAATGATATCTTGAGGGGAATTTGTTCCATTCCCTTGGGAAAGAATAATATAAATAGATGAAAGAGTAAGGGAGAAAGAATGCTCTTTTGTTATGATAAGAGGCAAATGATTATGCCTTTGAAGATCACATGAGAATGATTGTGAACAATCATGAGTTAAATTATTTTAACGAAAATATGTATGTGAGTTGCAAACTATACCTAGGGAAGCTACACACAGGCTTATGATTATGCATATGGTTAAGTACATCATGGATGTAAGTAACAAAACCAAAATATGTGTGGATACATAATTTGGATGCATGACAAAGATGCATGCTTATATTTCTTATGGAATATTTGGTAAATAGCTGAAGTTAACTCATGCTTGAGGCCAACACAGTTAGTGATGGATATGCAATAAGGAAGTTGCATGCTGAAGGAGTTCCTTGTGGAGGAACTGTGTGAATACTCTATCAAGAGAACAAAGTCA